>JBCEWC010000324.1:0-61868 GCA_038996855.1 Solanum aculeatissimum | reverse complement strand
AATTCACCAAATAATTGATGATTAGATATTTCCAATGTCTTGGAAATAAAATGAATAAAGAATATATTAATTTTTAAAGTAAAGGGCAAAAATGTCTAAAATAAAACTAGTTTATAATGTGAACATATTTTTTTATTATTGTGACCAAATTTTAGACTAAAATTGTGGCCAAATAGCATTACCCTTATTTAAACCCAACACTAGGTACCTTACCTTTATTGCATTGGTAATATAAGTGGTAAAATGATGCTTGCTCATATTTGGTGCATATTAAATTAGGTTACTAATATCTTGTACACAAGTCAAACATAGATTTTATCAATTGCAAGTCCTAAAGTCTCCTTACCCAATTATTTGTTGCAAAATCTAATGTTATTTTTTTTTTTTTATGATTGTCATCTAATGTTACATATGTTTAATATATGTATGATTGTATTAATTGTAAGCATATTTAAGTTTTACTCATCTCTTAGGTAAAATACATTAATATGTCCTTTAGTTTTACATGAGTTGACATCTATTTCCTCCAACTTATGGGTGAGCACACGGAGTATTTAAATTTGTATAAAGTTAAATAAATAGGCACACACATCCTACATGTAGTTTGATATATTTTCTATATGTCATTATATAATTAAGTTGATTATATCACACTCGAATTCTCATGTAGAATGTGTGTGTCTAATTGTTCAATTTTATAAAAAATACTAATGTTACTTGTGCACACCCATAGTTGAAGCGCATAGATGATAACTAAAACAAGTCAATAGGCCAAGTTTATATAATTATGTCTATCTCTTATTATCTACAATCTATGCAGATAAACAAATTTTGATTGACATTAATAAAATATTTTTTTTAAATTTATTTTTACAATATAGATATAGTCTTAAAAGAAATCATCACGAAATATATTTATTTTTGTTAATTATTTTTTATTACTTGCATTAAAATATGTTTAAACACATTATAGATTTCGTTAATATTGATAATATTATTATTTTTTAATTTTGTTCATTCATTTTATCATAGAACGATATTAATTATATACTCAATCAATATTTTTTTTATTTTTTTTAAAATGAAAATTAATATTTTTTAATAAAAATTTTGTTACATGAATTAAAAATATAATTTGAAAAGAAGTATAAAAAAAAAAAAGTTAATAACATAAGGATAAAATATACTATATATATAATGATTTTCAGTTACACATTTATGATTTTTACCATCTTTGGCATAGTTTATCCTTTTACCTAAAAGTCTTCCATTTGTTATTAATATACACAAACCCCAAGTTTATTATATTATAATTGAAGAAATCAAAAGTTGTAACTTCACTTATCAAAGGTAAAAAAGTTTTTTTTTTTCAAAATTCCCATAGTTCACAAAAATCTTCTAATTTTTCTGTTTTTTTATTATTATTTTTTCCTATATTATCTTGAATTTAATTGATTTTCTTTTCTTTTTATTCAGTGAAAAAAAAGATCAAGATAGTGTTATAAGTTCTATTTTGTTGATAATATCAGTTATTGGCAGAAAAATTGAAGACTTTTCAAGATTTGATCTACTTATTAAGGTACCATTTATTCAATTTTATTTATTTATATATCTTTTGAATATAATATATTTATTTATATATCTGTTTTTATATTTTTGAGATATTCCAAACATTAAAATAAGAGAACTGCATATAATATTACTTTTTTCATTCAATATACAAATGGTAAATTGACTAATTTACAAAAGGAGGAAAAAGATAAATAGAATAAATTAATGTAACACTTTGAAAATTAAAGTGAACATAATTCATGTGTTTTTGAATAAATTTTATTTATATAATACCAATTTATTTATATATACTTGGAATAAAATTTATATTTTGATTATATTGTGTATATTTCTGTTTCATTAAATCCACAAAGACATAGAAGGAAATTATGAAAATTCATTTGGTTATTGATTTATTCATGTGACTCTATCTCTTCTCTCTTTTATTATTTTTTTTAATTTTTAAATTTATTTTTAATACTTTATTACAGAAAAGTTTAAAGTGACTAATCTATCTATTTATATATTATATTAAAATTATGAAGGATTTTAAAAATATTATTTGAATTTTTTGCTTATAATAGATAGAATCGTCATTTACTATTTTTTTCAAATTAGTAATTAATTACTTTTATAATATTTAAAATTAAGGAGAGTTAACATATATAGTAAGAGAAAAATATAAGATAAGAAGTATTAGAAAAATTAATAATGAACAAATCCTAAAATATATGGAAAGAAAAAAAAATACACTTAAAAAAAATATAAGATAAGAGGTATTTTAGAAAAAATAATAATGAAGAAATCATTAAATATATGGTAAGAAAAATATAAGATAAGAGGTAGTATTAGAAAAATTATAATGAGAGAATTCTAAAATATATGGTAAACAAAATATGTGTTTGATAAAAATATAAGATAAGAGGTATTAGGAAAATTAATAATGAATGAATCTTAAAATATATGATAAGAGAAAATATTTTACAAAGATATAAAATAAGAGATATTAGAAAAATTGATAATGAAAAAATCCTAAAATATATAATTAACTATTAAAAATTTGCATTCATATAGACATTTTCTTCCCTTTTCTACTATTAGCATTAATTATTTTACAAGTCTTAATATCAAATATTAGTTTGGTTTGAGCCAATTTTCGAAAAGTTTAAATATATTCGAATATTAGATATGATAGTAAATAAATATTTTAAGATAAATTTTTATAATTTGATCTAAAATTTATGATCAAACATTAAATAATCATTAAAATTTTATCCACTGAAAAGATAAAATACATAGATTTTTATATTCAACAATTCAAGAATATTTTGATCAATCGACAATGTATTCATGTTGTTATAATAGTACAATTATAAATATAGATAAATGGATAAAAATATAAATATAAATATAAATATAAATAAATAAAAATATTAGTCATAATGATTTTCAATTACACATTTACTCCAAATATACTCTAAATAGATACTCCCACATTTTTTTAACTCTAAATAGATACTCCATATATTATATAGAACTAGTTTAAGTGACGTGCGTTGCACGTGTATGTTACGTCAATATTATTAAATTGAATTAAATTCAATAATATAAATATTTGAAAATCCTTAATATTGTCATAATAGTCATGTTTTTGTTGAGACGCCTAAAACTTTCTTAATATTTTTAATTTTAGTATGTATATAGTTTTGAACTCCTTAATTATTAATTCTACCTAATATATCATGCTCAATATTTTTCTCTTATCATATACCTTAGGATTCTTTAATTTTAATTATTATAAGAAAATAAATAATAGTTTGAGAAGAAAATTGTAAATGACAATTTTCATTGTAAATAATTTTCGAAATGATTCACACTTTAAATATAATGTTGATTAAATCCAACCTCCAAACACGACCATGAACCTCGAACCCAACCTCGAACCCAACCTCAAACCCAACCTCGAACCCGACTAAAACCCGACCTCGAACCCAACCTCCAAACCCGACAACGAACCCAAAGCAAACCCGACCTCGAACCCGAATCAAACCCAACCTCGAACCCCGATATGAACCCGATCCAAATCCGACCTCGAACCCAACCTCGAACCCGATCTAAACCTGACCTCGAACCCAACCTGAACCCGAGCCAAACCCGACCTCGAACCCAACCTCGAACCCGAGCTGAACCCGAGCTAAACCCGACCCAACCCTAGCAAACCCGACCTCAACCCGACCCAACCCGATCTCATGTCTTAGATATTAAAAAATAATAGTAATATTTTTTTCTTTCCTTGGTAGCCTAGACAATTATTTATATAGAATAATAAAAAATCAAGAGTGAATTCTAAATATAAAGAAATTCTAATTTAAAATTGAATCTTGAAATTAAATAAATAAAAGAGTACCTTTTTCTTAGACGGTTTTTGACGAACTTTTTTTGTCAATTTTTAAAATCCTTTGTGGGACCTTTAAATAAAAAAACTTTTTCTTGCCTACTTTAAAATCCTTTTTTATTTTTTTTGGAGATATTTTGTAAACTTTTGACTATTCTTTTTGGAGAATCAAGTCTATTTTAGTTGAAAAAAATCTTTGTATATAAATTTAACAAAACCTTCTCTATTTAGTTTTTATTGTATTTATTATAATCAATATTTAATATCATTAAATTGAAGAAAAATGGTGAAAAGATGATTTTTTCTAAAGTGAAGTCTTTTAATGAAGGGCAAAAAGTTCCAACAATATTTCTAAGGGCTTCACGCTTTTAATATAGTATAGATATAGATATAAATAGAATAACATATTTTTACCATCTTTGATATTTTTAATCTTAGACAAATATTATTTTATTTAAAAAATATTCTTGGACTATTGGAAAAGATTCAATATTTTAAGAACTTAAAAGTTCTAACCTCTCTCAAAATATTTTATTGCAATTTTAATTATTAATTTATTTTCTTGAAATCATTTAAAAAGTTCACTTTTCATTTAATATTTTCTTTGAGATCCAATGAATTTTGTTTGTACAATTTTATGGTGAATGAACACTTCTATTGCAGCTAGATTACACATTTAAATATTTTATTTTTTTCTTCTTCCCTTAATTAATTAGATCTTTACATATTCCAAGTGATATATTATATTGTAATTCATTTATCTATTAAAGTGAAGAAAAGTTTCTATTTCTTGAAATTTTTTTCCTTTTTTATCTTTAATTTAATTGATTTACTTCTTTTTTTTTCAAGTGAAAAGAAGATTTAGCAATTAGAAATTTTAATAAACAATACATTTTGGCAGAAAAATTGATCAAAGACTTTTCAAGATTTGGTCTACTTTTCAAGGTATTATTTTTTCAATTTTACCTATTTATATATCTTCAAAATATAATATAAATTGATTGAAAGGTTTTACAATAATTTATTTTGTATCTGTTTTTATATTTTTGAGATATTATTCTTATTCTTATTTTTTTCAAATTAGTAATTAACTATTTTATATTATTAAAAATTAGGGAGTCTTAAAAATATATGGTAAGAAAAAAATATAAGATAAGAGGCATTAGAGAAATTAATAGTGAGATAATTTTAAAATATGTGGCAAGAAAAAAAATATATTTCAGAAAAAATATAAGAGGTATTATAAAAATTAATAATGAAAGAATCTAAAATGATATGATAAAGAAAAAAATATATTTGAGAAAGATATAAGATCAGAGGTATTAGAAAAATTAACCAGGAAAGAATCCTAATATATGGGGTAAGAAAAAAATATTTTTGAGAAAGATATAAGATAAGAGGTATAATTAAAATTAATAAAGAAAGAATTCCAAAATATATGGTAAAAAAATATTTGAGAAAGATATAAGATGAGAGATATTAGGAAAATTAATAATGAAAGAATTCAAAAATATATGGTAAAAAAATATATTTGAGAAATATAAGATAAGAGGTATTTGAAAAATAATGCATCTAAAATATATGGTAAGAAAAAATTATATTCGAGAAAAATATAAGATATTAGAAAAACTAATGCTCAAAGAATCCTAAAATATATATATTCGAGAAAAATATAAGATAAGAGGTATAAGAAAAGCTAGTGATGAAAGAATCCTAATATGGTAAAAATATATATATTTGGGAAAAATATAAAGATAAGAGATAATAGGAAAATTAATGATGAAAGAATCCTAAAATATGGTTAAAAAAAATATATATTTGAGAAAAATATAAGATAAGAGGTACATATTAGGAAGAAAATTAATAACTAAGGAATTCTAAAATATATGGTAACAAAAAAAAATTCAAAAATTAATGAAACCTAAAATATTATGTTGAGACTTTTAAACTGCATGACAGTTATTGGTAGATGTCTCCCTCTTGGTTCTTCCCAAAATCTTAAAATTCTGTCTGTTGAGATTTCTTGTGAGTATTGTCTTCTCTATTGCCTTTATTTATGATATTATTGTTTGAATTTTTCCCTCTATCTTGTTATGATTTTTTTGTAATTACACGTGCAACACACATGTTCAGAAACATAACAGTTCACTTTCCTCTTTGTTTGTTGTTTTAATTAATATAGGCTTCAAATGGTGAGGAGCAGAGATGAAGATGATCAAGAAAGCGCGAGAGGTGAATCAACAGAGAATGCATTCAAGGATGAATATGTGCCACCGTGGGAGAAACAAATAACATGGAGAGCAATGGTGACTGGATTGATCCTCAGCGTTGTCTTCAATTTCATAGTTTGCAAACTCAATCTCACAACTGGTGTTATCCCTTCTCTCAATGTGGCAGCTGGCCTCTTGGGGTTCGCGGGGGTTAGATTATGGACTGCTGTGATTGACAAGTTTGGAATGTTGAAGCAGCCTTTTACTAGGCAGGAGAACACCGTTATACAGACGTGTGTCGTTGCTTCTTCTGGCATTGCATTTAGCAGTGGGACAGCAAGTTATATATTGGGAATGAGTCCATACATAGCATCTCAAGCAGATGCAGGAAATACCCCGAATAATACTAAGAAGCTTGCTATTAGTTGGATGGTTCCTTATCTTTTTGTTGTCAGTTTTGCTGGTCTCTTCTCTATTGTAGCGCTAAGAAAGATGATGATAATGAAGTACAAGTTGACGTATCCAAGTGGAACTGCAACTGCATACCTTATCAACTGTTTCCACACTCCAAAAGGAGCTAAGCTCGCGAAGAAACAAGTTGGTTCGTTGTTCAAATCGTTTGGGTTCAGCTTTATATTTGGGGCTGTTCAGTGGTTATTTGCAAGGGAAGAAGGGTGTGGATTTGGTCACTTGCATACATTTGGTTCCCAAGCATATGCCAAAAAGTTTTATTTTGATTTCTCGTCAACTTATGTTGGAGTTGGTATGCTTTGCCCCTATATGGTCAATATATCATTGCTAATTGGTGCTATAGTCTCATGGGGTATAATGTGGCCAATGATTGAAGCAAAGGAAGGGCACTGGTACCCTGCTAACTTAAAAGGTGCAAATCTTCATGGTATCCAAGGATACAGAGTATTTATCGCAATTGCCATGATGCTTGGTGATGGTGTTTACCATTTTGCCTACATGTTGGTGGTCACAATCTTAAGTTTCACAAAGAGGACGAGTCCTTCGAAAGAAGATGAAGAAGAAGATAATGACAAGAAGATACAAAACAAGTATTTCTTGAAAGACCAGATTCCCAATTGGGCAGCTGCGGGGGGATACGCTGGTATTGCAGTCATATCTATCATTGCGGTACCCATTATCTTCCACTCACTCAAATGGTATCACATTTTGGTTGCATATTTAATTGCTCCTATTTTGGCCTTCTGCAATTCTTATGGAGCTGGCCTCACTGATTGGTCCCTTGCCTCAAATTACGGAAAAATTGCAATCCTTACATTTAGTTATTGGGTTGGTTTAGAGAATGGTGGAGTGATTGCTGGACTTGCTTCATGTGGTTTGATGATGTGCATAGTAGACACAGCTGCTGGCTTGATGGGAGATTTCAAGACTGGTTACTTAACCCTTTCATCCCCGCGTTCCATGTTCTTTAGCCAACTCATTGGAACTGCCATGGGTTGTGTCATAACCCCTCTAGTCTTCTGGATTTTTAACTCTGCCTATCGCTTAGGTGATCCACAAGGTTCATACCCTGCACCATATGGTCTCATGTATCGTGGAATTGCCCTACTAGGTGTCGAAGGTTTTGGAAGTCTACCCAAACATTGCCTCAACCTCTCTATTTGGTTCTTTGTGTCTGCTATTCTCATCAACCTAGTCACGTTACTGCTGAAAACATTTGAGACCAAGTATGGAATTTATCGATTCATTCCGAGTCCAATGTGCATGGCCATACCTTTTTACCTTGGAGGGTACTTTGCCATTGACATGTGTTTAGGATCATTGATCCTATTTGTTTGGCAAAGGTATAACAAGCAGAAGGCAAAAGATTTTGGACCTGCAGTAGCTTCTGGTTTAATATGTGGTGACTCCTTGTGGGGAATTCCAGCATCTGTTCTTGCTCTAGCTGGTGTCAAAGCTCCATTTTGCTTGAAATCTTAGTCAAATAATCTTTGTTGATGTTGATGTAAATTGGTTAGTTGGAACTTACCCTATGGTTAATATGCTTTCTTGTGAATTCAAGTCATTTAATTGGGAAAAACTGCACTTTTATTACATGGGAAAAAGGAATGATATGCTGCTGCTTATCCTTATTCTGCATCATTTACAGAGTCACACAAATACAAATTTAGCTTGATTTTTAGGGAAAAGGGCATTTTATATTTGCACAAATAGTGTTATTGTTTGAGGATAGGTAGAGCCGTAGAGGTCCATGCCATAATTTGAGCATTGCTTCTCTAGGATATGGTCTGATAACCGTATCCACTAAACCAACAAATCAGAAGGGGCTAATCTTGCATTATAACATTGCAGAAAATAAAAGTATATTTTAAAATAAAACTTAAAAATTGTGGAAACAAGATAAAGTCAATTGCTGATTAATTAGAGCAGCCACGTAAGCAGGAGATTAATTTTTTTCCTTCTTTAACTCGACACTACCACAACCACAATCATAGTATATCATTTCCGTCTATCTTCACGGGAGAGCGATCGGACCCGATGAGATTTCGATGGATTTTGGAAGAGCACGGTCCGGTCCGATCGCGATTTCGATGGATTTTGGAAGAGCACGGTCAAGGATGGTATATAGTGGTTGACTAGGTTGTTCAATGCTATTATAAAGACTGCTAAGATGCCCGATGAATGGAGGAAGAGTACAATGGGTCCATTGTACATGAACAAGGGTGACATTCAAAACTCTAACAACTACAGGGATATCAAGTTGTTAAGCCCATAATATGAAAGTCTCTGTCTAGGAGAGAGTGGTGGAAGTGAGAGTGAGAAAAGGAGTCTATTTTAGAGAATCAGTTTGGATTCATGTGGGGCGGGCGACTACTGAAGTTATTCATCTTGTTCGGAGATTAGTGGAGAAATATAGAGAAAGAAAGAAGAACCTTCATATGGTGTTCATTGATCTCGAGAAATTTAACGAAAGTGCATAAGTAATTCGAGAAATTTATTAGAAACCACGGGTTTCTTCATGCTTGCACATTTATGAAAGACGAGTTTTTTCACCCATTTTTTGTGAATTGATTGGGGATCAAATTCATTGGGTTACCAAATTGGCGGAGAGCAAAATTTGTTCTTTTGGAATGATAAATTTGATGGTAATGGAGGAATTCTAACTGTTTAGGGTACTTTTTCTGGCTTCCAAAAACAAAAGGAAAAATGGTCTATCTCTGATGGAGGACCCTTGAAAATATTTTAGGGATAAGAGAGCAGTTTATTTGCAAGGGTGATGACGGTATGTTAAAGATGTGATGGTTGGGCCTTATCTGACCGATCGGGTAGTGTACGCAAACTTCACCAGGTAAAGAGGGGTGGTTTTCGAAAGACAAAGGAGAGGAAAACATACACTTGACATGTCAAAAGTAGACTTGGTGAACGAGGTCATCAAACTTCAGGGATCGAGGTGGTGCCCGTGGTTCAGAGAAATCAAAATAAAAGACTCAATAGAACAAGGCCTAATCCATCAAAAGAAATCAAACTATACAAAACTCAAATATAGAAGAATATGAGATGATGCTTTTTCTTAAATTACTCAACTCATATGTACAGAGAAGAGACCTACAAATGAGAAAATTGGGTGAAACGAGATTGAGGGACTTCAAGGGACTTGCAATTGATAAAACTCCTATCAACTAAGTATGATACACAAGGATCAGGGCCAAGGCCAATTGGACTTTGGGGAACCTGGAATCAGTTATCAACGCATGCTGGTCCCGCTACTATCTCGGGTTGCAGAACAGGAAAATTAATAAACCAATGCTTGCTATATAGTCATACATATCTCCTCTACATGAAGTAACTGAGAGATGTTTTCTTTCTTGATCCACCTTCTCCATATAAATCATTCCACTGGAGAAGCTCATTCATATTTGAAGATTCTGATGATACACTGGCACATACCTGCATTTGGTAACACAAACAAGTTATGATTCTAAATAGTACTAGTACTTCACTCTTTTAACACGCGCCCAAACAAGTAGTAACAAATTTCATTTTGCATAAATCAGTACAAAACCATAAAGCTTCCTGGTATGTTAAAATGGCAAAAGTTCATAACAAGAATATGATATCAACATCCAACATCACCTATGCAGCAAAGGTATTTCTCAGGAGGAAATGATATTTCGATTGAGTTTATCAATTAGCTGCTACTATGCAGGCATCAAGTGTTATGGTCATTTGATCGCATTATCTCAACTTTTCTTCTTCTTTACAGATGAGGTCTTCAGAAGCTCACAAGCATAATAACAAGGATAAGACGAGATGGGTGTAGGTTTATATGTAAGGAGACCCTCTAGAATTGACCAAAACGAGGCACCAGAATAAGATAAGTTGCCTAAAGAATGGCATTTGAGCTCTGAAGTCCAAGTACCAAAGTTGCTCGGACCCCCAACTTTACCCAATGGATATCCTCTTAATCACTCTTAGCCAAACTATTAGCAGGCATTGCACCGTTACAAAGATGGTGATGCTGTATAGGGGGCCAAAGCAATTAGCTGATAAAACTAGGACGCAAGGTACCTAAGGAGGAAACGTACCATTAAAAAACCACCACTGTAAAACAGAAGAGTACTGGAATTTATCTCTATATTTCGCTTGTCGGATTAAGGCCCTACCAGTGCAGGTACAAGGTCCCTATACTAACAGCTGACTAGGAGACGCTAGTGTAATAAAGAATCTTTAGACTTGCAACCAGGAAAGAAGCCACTATTAAGAGAGAATTATCTCAGTTGGAGGAGTTATCGATCTTTCAACATGAATTGAGGCTACCTCATTGAAACCACAAAATGTTGTGGTGGACTCTAGTGCAATAACATGAAACGAATTCCATTTTAACTACTTCACCAGTTGCATGTAATAAGACGTGAGAGCCACCAACACTCACCCAGTTAATGTGATATAACCTTAATTTCATGATGACGGCTCCCAAATCCCAAATCTGTATCTCCCATCAACAAATATATAAATAAAATAAAACTAATCACTTGAGTACTTATTTATTTTATTTTATTTTTGAATCTGGTAATGTTCTAATCACTTGAGCACATATCTATCTGATGTTGACGATCTGCAACAGGTTCACATCCAAAAGGATCCATGAGAGTCCCAAAGTTTACTTGGCAGTAAATAAAACTATCAACCTTACTCCTGAACCCCAAATAAATTTTGCGAAGAAAGTAGAATGCAACACATTAAATCAGCTTAACAAACCACAATATGTGCTATTATACCTGCTCATGTGCATACTTAAAATCATCCATGTTAAGAGGACGAATGTCTGCACTACTATGCAATGCTGGTGTTGGCCTGTTCTCTGCATAAGCCAATGTTTTCTCCTGAAATCATGCCCCAAAAGTGAAAAGAGAAATAATCAATACATTAACAGATTAAAGTGAAAAGACACCTCGCAGATGCTGATGACCCAATAATTTTAAACATCATGAAATGAAACACACATCATGAAGCATATAACTAAATGATTCCAAACAAAATTAGTAATAGTTCCATTTTTTGTATGTCGTAGATCCAGGTCACCAATTCAATTAAGCGTTGAAAGGTTATAGAATTATAAGGAACGACAAGTCTGAACTCAGTCGACTGACCTTCTTCTCCTTCTCCAAAATTTCTCGAATAGGGCAATGCGCCGCGCTCACACATAAATTCTGGGATAGGAAATTCGAAGTGGCAGTAAGTGTGATATGCATCATCGAATATAAATGCAGTTTAGGAGGGATTGCAAAGACCAGTGCATAAGGAAATAAAATAATCTTGATCCAGACCTTTAAATCACTCCCTGAATACCCTTCTGTCATATTAGCAATAGCTTCAAAATCGACATTTGGGGCTAATTCTTCCTTCGCCAATATAACTCCCAATATTTTCTCCCTATTTAAAGCATCTGGCAAGTTTACCATTAACCTACATCAAAGGTACACTTGCGGCGTCATAACACATAAATCACTAAGAAACCATGATCAATCAATCAGTTACATAAATCACAAGGAAATATTAATTTAAGCTTACCTACGGGGAAGCCTCCTAATAACTGCTTCATCAAGGTCGAAGGGTCTATTTGTTGCAGCAAGTACAAGAACTCGCTCCTTGTCTTTTGTACGCAAACCATCCCAGTTAACCATGAATTCGTTCTTCATTTTCCGCATAGCTTCATGCTCTCCAGGATTTTCTCGTCTTCCCAACATGCTGTCCACCTAGTAGACATGAAGAAATGGACGGAAAATATAAACAAGAATGACATAAAGAAGAAAATAACTTTGTAGGGATGTGAAAAGGAAAATCAAACTGTCATCTATTTAGGAAATAAAAATAAATTTAGAGCAGCGATGGCTGAATTGCGAAGAAAATGTCACGAACCTCGTCAACGAAAACAACACTAGGAGCTATTTTACTAGCTAATGTGAAGACTGCTTTGACATACTTCTCCCCTTCACCGAACCACTGGCAAGAAAAAGTTGTCAACCATTTTAAGGAGGACGAGTCAGAAAAGAAATAGCAGAAACCACATATCAGTAGTACCTTGGATGTAATGCTTGACATTGATATGTTGATAAAGTTGGCACCAGCCTCAGTAGCAACAGCTTTTGCAAGCATTGTTTTACCAGTACCTGGAGGTCCAAAGAGCAATATTCCCTTGCAAGGCTGCAGGTAGCATCTTATCAGAAGCATAAGTGCATAGTTGATGACGAAGTTTTAATAACCTACACCTCCCCCAACAACACGAAGCCAAAAAAAGAGCAGAACACACACAGATGGGGGAGGAATGAAGATGCCAATGGACATCAACATAAAGCAAGTCATTTTCTTTTACCTTGATCAGCAATCCAAGGAAGACGGGAAGAGAAGAAAGAAAGAAAGAAAGAACATCCCAATGGACTTCAACTAAAGTAAATTCCTTTTACCTTGGTCAACTGTCCTTTACAAAACAATTCGGGTCGCTGAAGAGGCAGCATCACCAGTTCTTTCAGAGTATCCTTCACAGTTTCCAAGGCCCCAATGTCATTAAAAGTAACACCAATATCACTAGGCGGAATTACGTCCCCAAGTAGTTTCTTCTCGAACTCATTTTCAGTAACCACGTCCTGAAAGTCAAGCATCCATCTCACAATTCAGGAAATTCAGAATGACAAGCACCTTTTAAATAAGTAAATATGCACAGTCGAGAAAAAAATTAAAGCTTCACCTTGAGGGATTTCTTTACACTTTTGGTTTCACCCTGAATGCCTTGAAACATTTTAAACCCATAAGCAATGCTGCAAATAAAAATACATTTCAGTGACATGTAAACTAACCAAAAAGAACCTTCGCCGCTAGACAGTTGAACCAAATGAACATTTATTCTACATGTTACAATAACATTATGGACCAGAGAGTGAAAATTAAATTTGACCTTTCACTGGAGATAACTAGCTTCGGCTCTTTCATAGAAGACTCAGATTCATGCATAAAGTGATGGCTCAAAGCCCAGCCGATTATCTTTTCAACACCTTGACAACCACATCAATAAACATACAGACTATTATGATCAATTAAAGGATTCCAAATCTAAAAGGCCTAAAACAGCGAGAAGTTACTTACTTTCATTCGTGAGTGCTTGATCTTTTATGCATAGAGTTTCAAGGTCATTGCAATTAATTCTGACTCGATTCAAAACCTGAAACCACCCATACGGTTAGAACAACTCAACCAAACAGTTCATTGAGGATACAATTTCATAAGCATCATACTCATCTATCTTTCTTACACAAATCATCATAACTGTTAATTGTAAACATTATTCTTATGTTTTACAGTTTTAGCTCCATAAGTGGTCGAACAAAATAAAATGCCTCTTCTCACAAGGGATGCACTGATGAGAAGGTGGTTTTTAGCCTTTCAGGTGAATCCAGGATAAGGCGATAAAGAAAATGAAAATTGAAGTGCTAAAGAAATGTACATGGTGTTGCCTATGTAAGTAATTAGAATTTCACAGAACATAGAATACTTCATAAGGTCCCACATAATCCACAACTAGATGAGAGGATCTAAGTAAAAGGTTTTTCCCCTTAGATGGTAAGTATATAGCACTCACATTGCGAATGCTTGCTATGTTTGACTGAGATTTCATAGTTTCCATATCCCGATCTAACTTTTGCTTCCAGTCTGATAATAAGGTTTCATCCTGCCACAAGACATATATTAAATGCTTGCATCAAAATCAATACATTTGGCAGTCTAAACATGAACTGGAAGTTACCTGAGGCATCTGTATGGTAACTTTGTTGGGAAACAGTCGTGTGAGCTGCTTCATTGTCTTGGGGGTTTCTTTGCTTTTATCATGCAACCTACCAAAATTATCCTGGAAAGAGATGACATTCAATGCAGTAATATCAACCATTTTACAGGTGCATGTACTTCTAGAATGCAATTTAACATTCACCTAGAAACTTCAAGGAGATGCGAATAATAAGAAGAAGAATAACAACAATAGCCTTCATAGAAAAGAAAACATCAACAACTTTTTTTTGACAAGTCAATATAAACAACAACAACAACATACCCAGTAAAATCCCACAAGTGGGTTTGAGGAGGGTAAAATGTACGCACACCTTACCACTACCTCATAGAAATAGAGAGGTTGTTTCCGAAATATTAACAATAACTTGTCGAGAAAATATTATTAGCAACGACGATGATGACTCCTCTCTGCTTTACAACTCACGAATAGAGCTAGCAAGTTAAATGCAAGCCCATAGGCCTGCCCATTCCAGAACCATATGAACCATATTAGTTCATAGTTTAGCACACAATGGTAAAAATAGGTTTCAAAATCTTTATTGAGTTGAGCGTGGGTTCAAGAAATGCTAAGTTTCTTTTGGGGGAATGATTGGGGAATTGGGTCGAGATAGGACGTCAGTTTAAAGGATTTGGTAAAAGAAAAAACACAGAAACATAAAAAAATGTTCTAGTCTATTTGTTTGTATGCCACAACTGCCACCCTCTAATCCCAGACAATCCCAGCAAAAGAAACTTAGTATTTCATTCAAAAAAAATAATAGAAAATACTATTTCCGTCCTGCCCCTCCTTGTAGCCTTTCATTCTATAACTCCCCTCCCTCTTACTTACAGACACATCATACATATCATCTACTACAAACACCACACATAAAAAAAATTTCTAGAGGCCATCGGTGAGTTGCAGCAGTATTACAAAGGGGCACTTAAGCCCCTGAAAGAGGCTCAAAACATGTTAAGCGCTTTGCCTCACTTAATGTGTGCTTCAGTGTAGTCATCGGGGTTCTAACGCATACTTTTCCTTGCCAATAAGCCTCTTTCGAAGAGGCAACACTAAACAATTGATATTTCACTTTATTGTGAAAAAAAAAAACAATTTCTTCATTCATATATTTATCATTCAAGCTTATAATTGTTAGTCTTGAATTAAACATATATCTTTGTTTTTTTTTCTCCCTTCACAATTTTTTCATTAAAGTCCACTCATTATTTGCGTTAATTCCCCTACTGACCCCTTGGAGCTTTTTTGTGCTGTTTGCTTTTGATAACAGGATGGTGGTAGCTTCGGTGATTGAAAGATGAAGAGATATGAGTAAGAGAAGAAATATATGTCTGGTATAAGATAGGTAAGAACAGAAATATTTGTGTCATATAAGAAGAAAGAACAAGGATATGGATTAAATGGGTGGCAGGTGGGTTGATAAGGGTTGTACTGGTTACTAAAACCCAATCTATTCCTACCCATACCCTACCTACTCTACAAATTTGACATCACTATGCCTGAGAATTTCATGTAATGTAGGAAAGAGTTTGAGTTGTATGCTCAACCATGCAAATGTGCGAGTGTAATACTTTTCGGAACTTAATGTCAGCCATGGCGAAGTAGAAAATAAATTTGAATTTTGTGATTTATCACAAAAATGCATTCAAATAAATATATAAAAGTATGAAACCATTTGGTAGTGTAGACATATCATATACATGTATCTACATATGTGTGTGTTAAAAGAATAACTTTTGATGGCAATTGGTATGTGGAATACTTGAAAGACAAGAGACACAACTGGGTAAAAGTAGTTTGGGTAATTGAGAAATGTGAAATATGGATAGAAATTGGTCCTGAGGGCTTTGGTCTAGTGGTAAGAGCACAGTGGGTGATATGTAATTAGGCACATGTTATGGGCTCGAACCCAGCCGCAGACAAAAGTCTGGTACGTAAGTAGAAGTAGGCCATTATCCACCAAGTTTCGAGCCATGCGCTAGCTGGCCTTAGGGATTTCACTGTTATCAAATATATATATATATATATATATATATATATATATATATATGTATAGAGTACAGAAGAATGTATTGTATAAGAACAAGGTATGAGGAATGGGTTTTCGTGGGTAAAAAGCACCCATATTTTTAAAACCCATTTGACACCCGATCCAATGAAACTCCTGCACCTCAGCATATTGAAGAAAAGAGTCTGTTTTGTATTGTATGCTCTTCAACTATGCAATTCATAAATGACCAAATGAAAAGGCTTGGAGAATCCGTAGTGTAAGTCACGCGCAATAACAAAATAAAGAAAATCCATATTAGGCTATTAGCACATTGACAACCTCCCCTAAGACAGGCAGTTACTGTGCTTACATCCTCATAGTTCTTATATACAACACAGAGAACAAGAAATGGGAAAACAAAAAACAAAAGGAAAAGGAAGAGAAAGCTTTACATACTGGGAAGGCAAGGTCAAGCAAAGCCGTTTGGTTACTTCCAAATTTTGTAAATAGCAAGCCACTGGGATGCGACTGTAACAGATAAAGTAAGGCTTCAGAATCACAAGTCAATTTTTTATCATAAAATGCAAAATAACTATGTCTTTGCATACTTTCTCCTTTCGGCTATCCGACTGGACATGGCAAGCTATGGCAACAACATTCTCAGGCAAATGCTCAAGCTTAATCTTGAAAGCAGCATAGGCCTCGGGATTACCCACCATTGACTTCTCAATGTCTTTGATGAACAGAACTAGAGGGCCACTTTTACTTTCTTTTGAAGCAACCTACACAGGGAAAACATTTAAATAAACTAACCACACTTGGCTCAGAAATGGAATAGTATCATGGAGAGGAATATTAGGAAATATACCTCAAAGAGTTCACTGATAGCAAGTTTATCAATTTCATCAGTGCTTGAGCTATCAAGACGGAGCAAGTCAGCTGTGGAAAAAGCAAAGATCAGGTCACCAAAAAGGTATCCTCTGTTATTCGACATAGCTGAAACAGGCAACAAAAATAAACAATGGAACTTTCTGATATAAACCAGGCTGCAGAGAAATACCAGCACAAAAGAACCCATGATCTTCATCGCACAGACCACCAAGATCGTTACCCTCTGGAATTGATTTATCGAATCTGACACCAATTTTAGAGGACCCATTTTCCTCAAATGCAAGAACCACTTTGCCCCTGTAACCATATGTTGGACCCCTGCAATCATGCATGTTTCGTGATTTTTAAAATAAAGGAGCGATTGTGATTGACATATCTCAATAGAGACGGCATTTTTGTTCCTAAAAAGAATTAACAAGAAAATTAACTAACAACAAGTCAATCCTGACATAGAGCATTCGGTTCACAGAGAACAACAAGTAGACTAATAGCTTGTTTACTTGAGCTTTCGGGAGGCCAAAAGTGTTTAGTTTAGAAAATAAGGTTTTTGGCCAAACTTCTGAGAGAAAATAAGTGTTTCTGGGGAGTAGCAGAAGTTGTTTTTCAGAAGCTAAAAAGTAGCTTTTAAAAAAAAGTATTTTTTTGAAAAGCACTTTTGAGAAGAATACACTTACAAGCACTTTTAATGCTGCTTTTAAAATTTATTTGTTGAACACAAACTGCTTCCCACCAAAAGAACTGTTTTTGAAAACCACTTTCCAAAATAAGCTAATTTTAGAAGCTATGGCCAGACATGCTATAACTAAATTTACTAAACAAGTCAATCCACACACACCGACAAAGGCATAGCTCTCATCCTAAAGGACTACTGAATAATACTGGAGACTGAAATCTAAATAGTGAATCTTTGAACATTGAAGTAAATGGTTACTTTATTATCATTCTTGTCATACAAAAGTTAACACTATCCCCTTTAGGAATTAGAACTACTGGATAATACTAGAGACTGAAATCTAAATAGTGAACCTTCGAATATAGAAGTAAACTGGTTACTTTATTATCACTCTCATCATACAAAAGTGTTTTTTTTTTTTGTGAAATTGGTAAAATGTATTCTTTAACATTAAGGGTATGCTAGCCACATCCAAAAGTGTGCTTACACAGATAGCTAATTATCTCATCATACAAAAGTTAACACTGCCCCCTTTAGAACTGGAAAAATATTAAACACAAAAACAAATAGCATTCGTAAAGAAGTAAAACAATTGATCAACAAAGGAAGAGATTAATAATTAATTAGTAATTTAAACCACATATAAACACAACCAAATGGTATCTCTATCCATGATTATCTATTATGCCAGAATATCTAGGCAAGACTTATGTTGGCCGGATCTTTTGGAAGCTTTTGGATCTAGTGAAAAGATACCAGGGAAGTGCCTTAGGTATTATTATTAAATATTTTCTACAAGTGGAATTTTTGACAAAAAGTTGGCCCATTCAAGAAAAATGGTTCCATGAAACTTTTGAAGTCATTACATATAAGACCACTTAATTCATTCAACTAAAAAGAGTATTAACGCTATTAAACAACCACTAACTCAATTACAAAATTGACTAATATTCCAACTGATTCAAAAAAAAAGATCCATATCATGAACTTAAGTAAACAGCCATTGTAAAACACTAAGTGACTTAGCTAGCAACTTATACACGGAGACATGCAAATTGTATGTCTAAATACGTTGAAAGTATCAAAGAATTACTCGGGCTGATCATAGAAGTCAATAATTCTATTCATTGAAGATTTTAACAAGACATCGTATTTAAACAGCAAATTTTCAGAACTGATTCAAAATACATCATCAAGCATACCATATATGAGAATTAATGAGAGTACTGAATTAATATCAGTGGAAATAATTAACAGAACCTATTGCAGTTACCTTAAAGGTGCTTGCAATGGAGAAAAGCCTGATGTTAAAGATCCAACATACTTCACTCTATCACCTGTCAAAATGACAGGTTTAGCATTAAGCACAAAACTGCCACCTAAAAAGGATATTTTCTAACCCGACATACATAATGAAGCGATCGTTCCTATCTTTATCACAGAGAGAGAATCTAAAAGGACTCCTCACTATTAAAGCAACAAGTACCTTTCTTGAAAGTGTAGTTTTTTGACGAGGCAGTCGATGCCTCCTGCTTAGGCTGAGCATGAGAACTTAAAATTGAACCACCAGTTATATCAGCCTCAACACTGGAAGCTGGCTTCTTATTAAGATGCAGTGCTGCCGCTTGCGCAGCACGCTTAGCAAAGACACTAGCTCTCTCTGGTTTTGAACTTACTTTGACAGGCTCGACATCTTTGACAATTGAACCCTACATAATATTAAAGAAAAAGCAAATGAATTGCAGGATAATGAAAATTCAATCACATTAACCTGTTCTTACACCAGTAATAACAGAAATGTTCAGAGTACCCATCCCTCCCATATTACGTAACACTGCAGAATAACGCTCAGGTGGCAGCTGTTAAGTTGATAAAATACTCTTCAAAAAAGTCTGACCACCATCCATATGATTATTGGAAAAAATTTGCAGAACTTTAGATTGCATTGCCCTGAGCAAGCTGTCAAGCACTTCCCCATTTACTTCTTTCTAATCTGGCTTGCAGTGCGTAGTGTGGATGTTCAGCGTTACAGGAGCATACTAACAAAATCCCTAAAGAAACAAGGAAAATTGTTGATTTTACACGAGCAAACTAACAAATTTGCAGCCAAAGTTTCAGTCCCATTCTCTAATTCCCCATTGAAATGATATCCCTATTGTTCTCGAGGTCAAGGCTCAAACCCAAATGCCCTATTTCCTTTCTGTCAGTAAATCTAGATGAAATGAACTGTAATACATGAAGTGGTTGATCTCTTAATGGTTACACTAGAAAAAGGAAACAAATGGCCATTATGCAAAGGAGTTCATGGTCTATAATTTTAGATAGAAGTTTTCTTTTTTCAACCTCAGTAAGCAGACTTTCCTATTCCATTTATTACTATGGAAGAATTGGAAAATCAGAAATGCTGCGTATTTCTCGTATAGCTTTCAACTACATTTCCACTTTTCATGAGATGAGGCAGTAGGAAATAAGCTAAACCAATATAAAAGGGCATCTTGGGTGTTCCAAGTGGTAAAAATAGTATGAGACCCTCGAATGAGGAGTAGACAAGAGTCAAGTAACAGAAGACACTTACACCAGGCAGCAAGAGAGAATCAACTATCAGTAGCTTAGCACCAAAGTATTTAGCAAGTGCTTTGGCCAATGTCTCCTGATAAATTTCTGAACCTGTGAGCAGCAAGTCAATGTGCTTTTTAGGACAGGATTGAAAACTCAACAAAACTAGATAAGTGATTTCTATGGAGTGGTAGTTACCTGCTGGACCTGATAGCAAAATCCTAGGGCACACTGTGGGGAGATCTGATGTATATTTTGCAAACTCATTACACTTCAAATGTATATAAGTGGAAGCAATCAGAACATTCTTTGTGTTTTCACTGTCAGAGAAAACGATACAGAAAATCAATAAAACAAATTCCAGAAATATGTGAGTGCCAACTTCCACTTGAATAAACATAATGTTGCAGCAAGAAGTAATGAAGGCAGAAATGAAAGCAATATCAACCAGAAAATTTGTGTGTGTGTGGTGGTGGTGGTGGGGGTGGGGGGGAGAGTATCAATAATTACCATAAATAATATGGAAAATTTTCAAATGTGACATCAATACTGTTGAAATCAACTACTCCTTGCTGTAAGGCATTTTTAAATGATTGGCGCCTAGTTAAAGCAGAAATTGGAGGATCAAAATCCTTGAATAGTTCTCGGAAATTCCTTTGCTCCTCGATAATTTTGGAAATGCTACCACTCAAATCAAACTCAGAAGCAGAAGATGATCCAGCAAGCACTTGAAGGAGAGGTCGCACCTTCCCAATCTCTGCATCAACTGAATCTAATGCAACATTATCAAGATTCAAGTTACCATTTTCAACGCCAGGAGATATTACATCATTCTTCTCATCCACCAAAACACCACCAGGTTCATCATTACCATCAGAAGCATCCTTCATATCAGTATCTAAATCTTCTTTCTCTGTCAGACCACTGGTAGCAGGTAGTATTGGCACCTCTGAACCTTGTTTAACATCCTTACCATTTTGAGATGATGGTGGGAAAAGGGACAAGTCTTTCTGAAGATCTGACAAAGATGCCAGGGTCGATGCAACTGCTACAGTGGAGGGATCCCCGGACCTTGCCTCAAGGTGCAGTCCCTTGATTGATCCACTATGAGCTTCCAATATGCTAACAGGTTGAGCCAAACTTGTTGCAGATAAGTCGTTGTCAAATATCTAAAAGTATTGTCAAGGAAATGCTGGTAATTCTAGTTCTAACATCCAAAATGAATTTCACAATTTTTCCATGTGTATGAACTCTCAAACACAATGAATTAAGGATACATAAGCATGCTGACCAGATGAGCCAAAAACAACCTCATCACCTCCTTTGAGAGGAACAGTAGAATTCTTTGGGTAGACCTTGCCGTTGACTTGCACATCACCTTTTTTCCCCGTAATTTCAAGAAGAGTAATGGATACCCCTTTCTGGTCATAAAGAAAACATAAACAGAATGAATAATGTGGATTTCTTTATAAAACAAGTGAGAACAAAGGAAAACAATGTTAAATGATGAGGAAACACTACTTCTGAGCCAGGATAAAATAGTGTCTTAAGAAAAACTCAGGTTTACCTCTGTCTCAGTGTGCTTGAGATTACATAAAGTTTTACTAACAGTAGAATCTCCTATCCACAAGTCACTGCCACGACCTTGACCTACAGAGTACGTTGGGTGATGCATGACAAAATGAGGATTCTGCAAAAGCAAGTAGAAGCTAATTAGTGTATAGGTGGTTTAATTTCAGAAGAAAACCCATTAACAAGTTGGCATTTGAGATGTTGTTGATAATAGGTATGATAAATATGTAAAATGATCCAGCCTACTTTTAAAAGTGAAAAGAGCTTAATATCATGTGCGACCATTTTGAGTGTGTTTAAGTTTATCAGTAAAAAGAAACTTTCTAATCATTAACTTCCATAAGGCTAATGTTGAAAACAGTCAATTGAGTGGCCAGCACCAAGCCTCGTCTCCTCAATACACTAAAAATAGAATTGTCTCTCAAACTTCCATACCAAAAGAAGAACTATTACCAGACTTAAGTGAATGAATCATACCAAAGCAGTTTGGAGACATTATAAGTTGCAGCTTTGTGTAAAATCTAACTCAACTTTCAACATGTTTCCAACACCAACCCTACCATGTCTATATTTTTTATATTTTAATATTCTTCTAGAATGTGTTGTTCTGCCTAGCTTGGGTGCACCTTGACTACTTCTGCCCGTTACCTCCCTCTAGTTCAGGTATTGAGTACCTCTGTCCACAAGTCTGGGATAGATGGAACAAAGTCTCCTAGTGTTTTTGCCTCGGCTGAAATTTGAGCTTGAGACCTCATGCCTCTTTAATTCATTTCATCGACCACTGGGCTGCAACATTGGGTACAAATAATTGTGGTACAAAGCCAACTTGCGCTTCAGCACTCATCTCACCTAACTGGGCACTCATGTTGGTTTGTTAGACAACATTGAGTCACTACCTCACACAATCTTATGCTTTTCTAGAAGTTCTTTTCCAGCACACAACACAAACTTCCGCAGAAGCGAAATGGATTCTTCGCATAATGAGACCTTTCAGAATGTCAAATCCATCCTTCTTTCAACAAGTCTTTAATAAAGTTTATCAAAAAGAACAACCTAATAAAACAAAAAGAATACCTTTAATAAACAATGAATATCAAGCCTTTGTAACTACATTTAGAAATTTAAAATCCCTGTACCAGACTACGCCATCCACATCTACTCTTTTTTATACAACTTTCCAGAAAACAATAAGTAGTAAGAGATCCCTATACCAGACTTTCCAATCATTCAGATTTTTCCTAAAAGCTATGCACCAGGTACCCTGTTACGAGGTGTGAGAGGTTGGATTTAGGGATTACACGGAGGGGTAGAGGTAAACCAAAGAAGTATTGGGGGAGGTGATCAGAAAAGATATGGTGAAACTTGATCTCACCTAGGACATGGCCTTAGATAGAAAGAAGTAGAGGTCGCGAATTAGAGTAGCAGACTAGTAGGGTTAGGTTGATGTCTGGCCTTGGGGTATAGTAGGGTAGTAGGACTAGTCATGTCTTTATACCCTATATTGTCATTGCCCGTCTTATATATGTTAATATTATCATATGTTTTTCGTTATTAGTCGTTCTTCCTTTTTTTCTTTTTCGTTCCTTTCCCCTTTTTTCATATCTAGTTTATTTTACTTATGGGTTTTTGAGACGAGGGTTCCCAGCCCCTCTACCTCTGTGAGGTAGTGGTAAGGTTTGCGTACATTTTTACCCTCCCCAGACTCCACTTGTGGGATTTCACTGGGTCTGTTGTTGTTGTTGTTGTTGTTAACTAGTATAGATTTGTATCAGATTTGATCAACCGATTTTGGACACTTTGACCAAAATCATCGGAGAAGTTCGGGACAGATACTATGATTTTTGCAATAAAAATAAACCTAAGGTGAAATTGAAGAAAATAGAGTACCTTGTTCTATGTCAGTCTTTTTCTTTATATCACCTTCAGAGATTCTCCTTTTTATCAATACTTTTTTCCTTACAATGCTTTGTAAGTTTTCCACTTAAGGTCTCATAATTTAGGCATACAACTTTATTTTTAGATATTTGAATTATTTTTAGTCAAAACCTACACCCATCCATGCCCTCGAATCTTAAAACTTAGATCACCCTAGTCCGAGCAACGAATTTTGCCTCAATACAAGTTGGTAGTGTTGAATTCCTGTCTTCCACATATCTAACAAAATGATATGCCCTCATCAGTCGTCACAACCCAGGCATGCCATTTCCAACATACGTCATACTGTCTCACCCAAATCTCCCTCTTCATTGATCAGCAGGCCATGTATGCAGTCTCTCTAATCCTTGAGAAACCACAAAATTTCTTTGACTCGTTTGGAAGTACATCTCAAAAGAATGTGTCTGTGGAAGCACCTTAAAACTTTCAAGTACCCTTTTGTCCCACTTTATTAACACCGCTGACATCTATTTACCGAGAAATCCCCGTCCACGAATCTATTTTTCCATATCAATGATTTCAATTTAAAAAAATGATTTCCCCATAACGATTACATTTGAGGATCAAAAAGGAAAGGTTTCCCCGTAACGATGATACTACAGCATTTGATACATCTTCGGTCTTTTTCTTTCGCAGACTTGCCAAATTTGGTCCCCCTTCTACGTGGCTATAACTACTACTCATTTCAGGAGATCATTTATACTCCTCGCATTTGATGTCATGATGTTCCTCCACGTGTAAGAAGATCACTTTGGCCTATTATCCCCTCCCCCTGGCTTCACCCTTTTCGCCACTTGTCCACATTATCTCAGAAGATTAATCTTCTGAACTCATTCCCTTCCCTCAAATTCAGATTTTACCACATAAATTTTTTAAGGTTGCTCTAAAGTTGAAACTTTACTCATCTGCTACACGTGGCAGTGAGCTAGTAAATGGGTTACAATTTTTGGTGCCAAATCATCAGCATTCCATCACACATGTCCTACTTATTCATCTCCAAATTATTTTGGAATCTTTACTACTTTACCCAATTACAAGAGTAGAAGATAATTATACTGAAAGTTTAAGAAGCAAAACCCACCTGCAAGAATCGAAGATAAACATACTGAAAAGCTTAAGAACCCACCTGAGAGCACTGCGAAAGAAGTTTACCCCATGCAGCACCAACATTAGATTCCAGCTGCCGCTTCTTTCCCCGGTTCAATGGCGACCCATTTGACTTGGATTTCTCCACATCAATCGCAGAATCACCTAAACCCCATCACACAGAAGTTCAAGAAGCCAACCCAAAACATCAAAAAGATCAGAATTTTGATAAAGTCGAAGCACATGCAAAGAAAAAAAAAATCGTACCTAAAGTCATCGGTGATACCAAAGGCTCGTTTGCCCCTTCAGTTTCCATCGATTTCTGTGGCGCAGCAGAAGCGGCGGCGGCATCATCCGATGATTTCAAGACACTGGCTCCAGCGGGATCAGCTGATCGAACCTCTTGCTCAGCAGATTCAGGCCCTGAATCATTTACCCCACCCTGGGATTTCCCCCCAAGGGTATCATTAGTCGATGACAACGCTTCCACCGCCTACAAGGCGGATCAAATTACATACAAAATTCGAACAACTCAAGAAACCCCAAAAGAGAAAAAAAAATCCAAGATTTAGAGTCAAGTTAAATTACATACAAAATTCAAACAACCCCAAATCTTTCTTGGATGTTTTAACATGGATTCAAACGGAAAGAAGTGGATTTGGTCGACCCCCAAAATCTGAATTGATAATCAGATAAGGAAAAGAAACTAACCTTAGCACGCTTGCCATTGTTTTGAAGAGACGATGAGGGAGAAGAAAGCGAACGCTTTGAAGAAGAAGAACTTCTTCTAGTCTCCACCATGTTTTCCCCTTCTTGATCTTCTTTACTTCTTCTACAGATCCAAAGAATTAGAGAAGAATGAAGCAAAAACCAATTTGGTTTGTTTGCGAGAGAAAAAAATGGGGAAAAGGTGAAATGATTGCGTGAATATCAGTTATCGAGCTCCGTCTGTTGCTGAATTTATATGCAGCTAAAGTTTTAAAATGGCAACTGGCAAGGACCAGCTAGCACTACGTTGCAACTTTATTTGGAAATTGGAAATAAGGTGTCTCCGCGACAAAATGATAAAAATCAAAAGAGGTAAAAGTACTAAAAATATCTACGAATTTTGTATGAATTATTAATTTTATTTCTAAACTAGAGATAGGTTTAAAAATATTATTTAATTTGGTGAAGTGAACTTAAATATACTCTCGAACTTGATACGAATTATTAGTTTCGTCCCTAAACTATTGATAGACTTAAAAACACTCCTCAACTTGGCGAACTAAGCTTAAATACACCCTCAAACTTAACATGAATTATTAGTTTCTTCCTTAAACTATTGATAGACTTTAAAAATACCCCTCAGTTTCATGTTTTTATAACTTATTAAATTTTGATTTGAAATTTTGTAGAGTTTCATTTGTTGTCATATTTTTGCAATCCCAAAATCTTCTTACGAGATTGTCATACGACCATGAAATTTTTAACGTTGTCATAAGTCCACATTGACAAAAAATAATCATAAACAAAATAGGAAAAGAAAGAGATTCAAGCAATTAAAAATGAGAATGAAAAAAAATAGATCTTGTTTTGAGGTCAACATTAATGGAGGAAAGGTTAAATGGGGAGAAGAAGGATATTCTAGTAGTTGATAATTAAAAATTGAAGAGAATTTTTTTTTTTAAATAGGAAAAAATTAAGGTTGATGTGGTCTTTTTTAACCTTTCACGTACTTTAAATAAATTGTATCACTTATTATGCCATGTGGTATGGGAGGGGTGTATCTAAACTTAGTTTGTCAAGTTGAGTGGTGTTTTTAAGCCTATCATTAGTTTAGGGACGAAACTAATAATTCGTGTCAAGTTCGAAGGTGTATTTAAGCTTAATTTGCCAAGTTGAGGGGTGTTTTTAAGCCTATCAATAGTTTAGGGATGAAACTAATAATTCGTGTCAAGTTTGAAGGTTTTTTAGTACTTCTCTAAAGGGTTGTACCCTTCCTCTTGTTTTGCAAGTGTCGAGACGAGGTAAAATTTTAATTTTTATTAATAGGGTGAAAGTATTCAAGGGTCGTGACGAGATAAAAGATTAATTTTCATTGATGCGATAAAAGTTTATATGATCAGAGCTATTGACGATTGATATGTATAGAGAATTAATGGTTATAATCTTTTAAATATTGCTATTCAAATGACTTTTCTCTCTATTTCACAGGCATGTATAATTGTATTACTGTGAAATTGAGAAAATCGAAAGTAAATTATGAAAGCACAATGCATGAAATCAAAGCATATTTCAGCATACTGACTTTCTTCTCTGAATTTCACAGGCATGTATAACAGTATCAGTGTGAAATGGAGAAAACTGAAAGTAAATGATGAAAGCAAAATGCATGAAATCAAAGCACTAACTTGAAACTTTATTAGGAAAGAAGGTCTTTTCGTGAGAAAATAATCAAAATAGAGGGTTGTACTATTCTTTTTTTTTCAAGGGTTGAGACGAGCTAAAAATTCAATTTTCATTGATAGGATAAAAGTTTACATGATTAGAGTTATTGACGGTTGGTATGTATAAAGAACTAATGGTTATAATTTCTCAAATGTTGTGTCACGCTCCGGGAGGGTACCCTTGCCGTGGTCGTCACTCAAAGACTATTGTTAGCCCTCAAGCGAACTACTTGGACTCATCACATTCATTCAATCAATATTTAGCATAACAGCGGAAGACTAAAGAAGATAATAGGTGGACAATCTCATTATGTAAGGGTCAATCCAAGTCAATAAGGCTAGTAAGAAAAGAACTAGCTCAAAACAGTACCCAATCAAACAATTCGACTCTAGTCTCTGAAGTCTCTATCAACTGTCCAGTGGTGTCAATGACAGACGCATGACTACCTCAAATCAAAATAAAAGTAAATAAAATATTAGACTCAAGCTAGATGATAGTGTAAATGTGCATCATCCGGAAGCAAGGGAGGACTCACCAAATCAATCGACTGCAATAGATCCTCAACAGTGCACCTGTTGATGATCTCTAGTACCTGTCTCAGCATCATAAAATGATGCATACAAATGGACGTCAGTACGTGGAATGTAAGAGTATGTAAAATAGTTGAATGAAGCATGCATCAAGGTAGAATACTATCAACTCAGATAACTCGAGCCAAGATATAAGGAACTCAATCAAGATGTCAAATGTCTATCTAAAGCAAGAATAAAGAGTAGACAATGACCCATCAATCCATTCCAATCAGAGTACTATCATTATAGAACCTATCTCAGAGTTTCTCTTATCCGGCAACAATTATTTATGAGTCAGTGATTGTACAACAATCCCATTGATATTGTCACAACTGTTCAATACTTGTTGGGTAAAGAACGAATCGATCCATAATGGATCCAATCAATCGAGTCCTCTATTGTTTTAAGGACCTATCAAGAAAAAATATCTGACTTAACGGTTTAATCCCCTCCTACGCTTGGTGACAGAGTTAATGAGTTCGAGTTGGACTTACTCTCGCTCAATTCGGTGCTCGATACTCCTCTCAAGACTCAATGCTCATAAATAATCAAACCTCATCAATCCAATCAATGAGTCTCGTAAGGACTTATATCAATCCATCAATTCTATCATAATCGAGCCTTTTGGCCTATCAACCATCTAATCCTTCCCCAATCACATATCTCAAGAGGGTTTAGACAATCATTAAGAGAACTATCAATTTGACCAATTATCAAGGGGTTATCAGTTTAGACCAATCATTTGAGTTCAATTTTGAAGACTCTTAGGACTATCAAGTTCCATCAACCTATCATCATGCTCTCATCACAATCAATATTCTCAATTCGAGGCTCTAAACTCAATCCTTAGATTTATTCATGTAATCTTTTATGAAACAACAAATAGGGTGTATGAAATAACTCATGAAAAGCATTCAATAAGTAAAACCAAGTTTGTGATGATCATCAACATCGGAAAATACATATAATGTATATAATTTGCAAGAAAACATGCATAAAGACTCAATACTCTCATCTATCAATTTATCTCAATCAAAGGGCACATTGAAGAACAATTTCATACTTTAGGTTAGCCTTACATACCTAGGATGAAGTTTGGTAAATCAAATTGCACTGGTTCAATCTCTCGAATTCCTAGCTTCTCTTCTCCTCCTCTTACCCCTAATCTTTGTTAGAACGTTCAGAAAGACTTAGGAATAAATTTAAAATCCTTTTTATGCTCAAAACGATCTATATGGACATATTTTAAGTTTAGGAAGGGTGGAAAAGGTCTGGAATGCCCCTCGAAAAAACTGAAATTATTGCACTGCGGCATACCAAGTCCGTGTCGCGTACTTGGGCATTTTAAAGGGATTTTCATCAAAAAAAATTTTGATCGAGTTTCTAATCCCGTAGAAAATATTGAGATCATCATTAAGTGCAAATCCGCGACAAGTCCAAGGCGCGGACATGTCGCGCACTTTTCTTGAATCACGTTTTTACTTCAAAAAATTATCTTTTAATCCAATTTGTGACGGCCCGCTACTTGATCTTGTAGAAAGGGGGAGGAAGCTAGAGTCTTTGGTGGTTTATGGAAGACTCTAGAATTGTGTAGGAAGATTTTGTAGTCTTTAGTTTCTTCTAGATTTTTGTGGAGTATTCTAAAGAGGGACTAAAGTGTAAACAGTGAAGGACTTGTAATGTAAATATTATTTACACATAAGCCCCTAGGGAGTAATATAAATAAAGGGGTCATTCATTTATAGCAAGCATCCAGAAATCAAGCATTGTAAAACATTCTTTCAAGCAATAAAAGTCTTCGTTCTACAAAGCTCGTGATCAAATCGACAAGTACCGCACGAAAGTCTTAGCGAAGCTTTAAGTCCGTGACAGGTTGCTCTAAAAATCAACTAGAACCATTTTTTGCGTTGATTGCATTTCCGACCTCAAATTTGCCAAAAGAGTTTGGAAAGACACGTTATGAGAGCTCTCTCATCTAGGGGTATTTTGATAATTTTACCGAGTGTAATATGTTGCTATTCAGATGACTTTCCTCTCTGGATTTCATAAGCATGTGTAACTGTATCACTGTGAAATGGAGAAAATTGAAAGTAAATGATAAAAGCAAAATGCATGAAATTAAAGCATATTTCAGCATAATGACTTTTTCCTCTGAATTTCACAAGCACGTATAATGATATCACTGTAAAATGGAGAAAATTAAAAATAAATGATGAAAGCAAAATGCATGAAATTGAAGCACTAACTTGGAACTTTATTTGGAAAGAAGGTATCTCCATGAGAAAATGATCAAAATCGAGGATAGTATTATTTAGTCCCTTTCTTTTTTCTTCAAGGGTCGAAACAAGGTTAAAATCCAATTTTCATTGATAATATGAAAGTTCATATGATTAGAGATATTGACAGTTGACATGTATAGAGAACTAACAGTTATAAACTTTCAAATGTTACTATTTAAATCACTTTCCTCTCTGAATTCACAGGCATGTTTAACGTTATTACTGTGAAATAGAGAAAATTGAAAGTAAATGATAAAAGCAAAATGTATGAAATTGAAGCATATTTCGACATAATGATTTTCTTCTCTAATTTTTCGCAGGCATGTATAACGGTATTACTGTGAAATGGAGAAAATTGAAAGTAAATTATGAATGCAAAATACATGAAATCAAAGTACTAACTTGGAACTTTATTTGGAAACAAGATATCTACATGAGAAAATGATCAAAATAAGGGGTTGAACTATTTAGTCTCTTTTTCATTAAGGATCAGGAAAAAGTAAAAGTCGAGTTTTCATTGATAAGTTAAAAGTTCACGTAATTAGAGCTATTGATGGTTGACATGTATAGAAAACTAATGGTTATAATTTTTTAAATGTTACTATTCAAATGACTTTCCTCTCTGAATTTTACAGACATGCATAACAATTCCACTGTGAAATGGAAAAAATTGAAAGTAAATGATGAAAGCGAAATGCATGAAATTGAAGCATATTTCGACATAGGATTTAGTCATAATAGTTCAAATAATAAAAGTTATTCAACAAAATATTTTGTTTTTGTCACTTGAAAAAGCAGCTTTCAAGATCTCATCACTTTGGCGAATCATTTAAGCTCTGATACATTTTTTATGTCATGGAGTTGGACCAATCGCTATTATGCTTCTTCAAAGAATGTTGTTTCCAAGCCCACTTCTTGATTGTCATTACTTGATCGTCTTCTTTATTCATTGAGTGATTGATTAGGTACCTTAGCATATTTTTTTTTTAAATCTTAATCTTGTTCGACTAGTGAATAAAATGATATTTAATGAATGAGATGTTGAAAATATCACTCAAACATGAACTATGATTATTATTGAAAATAAATTTTGTTATTAAAGAATTTGTGATTGATTTTTAATTTGACTAAGATGCATGATTTTTATCACATTTTGATTCACAAATACTATTCTTTTTCTGGTTGGTATTTTTGTTTGATATATATTTAAAGCACACGCTTCAATAACTGCATAGATCACTTTTTGTATTATAGAATAAAAAAAATTCTTGCAATTGAACATCATTAGTTCTTTACATGCACGTGTGCGTGCGTGCATGTGTGCACGCATGCGTATAATTATATGAGAATTAATTTTGAATCAGATTAAAAGTCCCTTTTTTGAATAAGGGAATGGGTGATTAATCATGTGAAGTTTAGTGATCTTCAATGAAAAACTAATGACAATTATTAATATAAGAATTATTTCAACAATGTGATGAAAGTTATCACGTTTTGAATAGATTAAAGACGTTTTTTGTTCATGTGGATAATTAAAAGATATAATTTAGATTGTGAGAGGAAAATCTCTTAGGGATAAGAGACATAGGGCTAAAAAGAGAGCCAAAAAGGGATCTTTTGTGTATAATCCTGCATAATCTCAAATATTATCAGTTTCAGTACGTAGACCAAATAATACAATGCAAGCAAAAGTTCCTAGATTCATGGAGATATAGAACGACATATAAGTTATCATGCTTGCATATCCATCATCTGAGTCCTCAACAATTATTCTAATAATTAAATATCTGATTTGGCCTATGGACGAATATGCAAGCATACGTTTCATGCTTATTTGCAATGACGTACGCAAGATCTTTTCTAGGTGGTGTCACCATTTAAAAGACAAGATAGTTGAAGCTGAAACTTGAGTTGTTAAACTTGACTTTTGTACGTTTGGAATCTTTTTTAGAAAAATATAGCTCTATTAAATTTAGACTAAAATCATATAATCTACACAATTAGTAATTTAGGATCAAATAATAGATGAATTGATGAACAAGAATTATATTTTTTTTGTTGAAGAAACTCACAAGTCACAAATATATAAATATAAGGAGTCTAACAATATTTTTATTTTTATCAAACTATAATTCTAATTGATAAAGGACTCAAAGATTTTAAGTTTTATTTCAATTCTATTTCTAGACGTCTAGCTACCTTCATGCGCCTCTAACCACCTGAACTGCGCGCACCTTTGTTTAAAGGAGTGCCCTTTTAACTATTTTATCTTCAGTATATTATTTTTAATATATGTATGAATATTCAATAAAAAAAATTTAACAAAGTCGTGACACGTGACACCCCTTCCATACAGGTAAATTCGCCCTTGCTTATTTGAGTAATAGCAATGAGATTTCCCAATATCATGATAAGAATAGCTAGGATTTTCAGAAGAAGATGTCATTCGTTTGATGAGAATAGTCTAAAAATATTTTTAATCAAAAACTCAATATATACCTCAGCATTCGCTTCCTTGATATTTATTTTTGAAAAAGAACAGGAATAAAAAAGAATTATGCACAGGAATAAAGAATTTATGTCCACCTCGATATGGAAAAAAAATCATAAGCACATGTTTTCAACGAGTCACATAAATATTATTATTGTGTGTTGGATCGAACAGAAATACTTCTCTCATTGATTTTTTTTTCCAATTGCATTGCTTCTTCTACAGATTAATTGAATTCAATCAATGTTCTGATAAAGTTTTGAATTTGTTTCTCTAGAAAGAACCAAATATGCATATTGTTCAAATTCTATGAAAAATTATTTGATCTATTCAATCAAATTTTTTCATCCTAAGAAAGTGATATCTATTGATTCTTTCAACGCATTAGATTTATCTTTATTGAAATATAAATTTCAAAGTCTTTTCATTGCACTTTCGTTTAATGCTTAATCTAATCTCATATAAATACATGAAAGACGATAGAAGAAATACTCATTCAATCTCTACCACATAAACTCAAAAAGAAAAAATCTTCAACATTTAAGATTAATTTCATTATATTTAATTTTTTTTTATTCTCATAAGTAAATAAAAGGTGATCGTTTTTATGATTTTACTAGTAAATTAAAAAATTAGGGTGCAAGTATTAAAAATATATATGATTTTGTCAAAAATTACAACAAAGTATATATGTAAAATGTAAAAAATTCATATAACCCTCATAACAATAAAGTAGTCAAGTGGACTAATCAATCAAATCCTTAATTAGAATGAGATTTCAACTCAACATCTTATTTGTGATTGTCCCTAAATCAAGATCGAGTTGACCCCAAGTTGAAAAGAGGTTAGTGATTGGAAAAGAAGAATTGTTACAAGTCGTTAGGCTCACAAAATTAGTCCATCACGAGTTTGCTTTCCTATTTTTTATTGAAATAGAAATATTTAAACTATGAAAAGATTTAAACTCGTGACCTTCTTAATTGTTGGCCAAAGCTAAGACAAGTATCTCCGTTATTTTGTTTCAAAAGCTTATGTTGTCATCAATTATTTAACAAATATTTATATATCAAAATAAATATAATTTTTTCACATATACATATTACGACATTTCATAAATTTATAAATTACACTTTATCATATTTTAGATACAACATAATTTAAAATGAAAATGACTATGACATATGATGCATTAGAAGTCTAAGAGTGTCATATATTACACATAAATCACACTTGACGAATGATTTATGAATAATGATTAAATGAATAATTTTTATAATTAAAAAACTAAAAGTAGTATATATTACACATAACTCGCACTCCAAGAATGCGATTTATGAGTAAATATTTAAATGAATAATTTATTTAATTAAAAAACTAAAAGTGACATATATTACACATAAATCGCACTTGACGAAAGCGATTTATGAATAATGATTAAATAAATAATTCTTTTTAATTAAAAAACTAAAATGGCATATATTACACATAAATCGCATGAGTGTGATTTATGAGTAAATGATTAAATAAATAAATTTTTTAATTAAAAATCTAAAGGTAACATACAATTCACATAAATTGCATTTGACGAATGCAATTTATGAGTAAATGATTAAATGAATAATTTATTAAACTAAAAGTGACATATATTACACATAAAGCGCACTTGAGGAATGCGATTTATGACTAAATGATAAAATGAATAAATTTTTTAATTAAAAAACTAAAAGTAACATACATTACATATAAATCGCACTTGACGAATGCGATTTATGAATAATGATTAAATGAATAATTTTTTTAATTAAAAAACTAAAAGTGACATATATTACACATAAATCGCACTCCATGAATACAATTTATTAGTAAATAATTAAATAAATATTTTTTTAATTAAAAATCTAAGAGTAACATACATTACACATAAATTGCATTTGACGAATGCGATTTATGAGTAAATGATTAAATAAATAATTTATTTAATTAAAAAACTTAAAGTAACATATATTACACATAAATCACACTTGACGAATGAGATTTTCTGAATAATGATTAAATGAATAATTTTTGTAATTAAAAAACTAAAAGTGTAATATATTACACATATATCGCAATTGACAAATGTGATTTATGAATAATGATTAAATGATTAATTTTTTTAATTAAAAATGGCATATATTACACAAAGAGTTGTCAAAATGGGCTAGTCCAGCCCCATCCAGCCCAAGCCTCGCGGGCCAAGAAATATGAAGGGTCAGAATAGGTCGGCCCTTATTTTTTTTAAAAATTCTATCTAAATTTAAACTTAAAATTCCATCAATATATTAAATTTTTTTTATCATGTCTAACAAAATTATATGAAAAAATATAATAATTACAATCATAATATGCATTATACATATGATTAGTGGTGCTTTTAATTATAATTTCATATATGAAATATATAACGTCAAGAAATGAGAGGATTTTCAAATAAAATATAACAAACAATGATCATGAATTTGAGTCATCTTACGACTAAAGAAAATGATAATCTTTTTGGACAAATAAATAAGTAAAGAAAATTTGAAAAAACAAATGTGTAAACTAAAGAAAAATTACGCCTTATAACTTTAATAATTTTAAATCAAATTAAATAATATTTTAGGCCCATAAACCAACCCCGGCTTGTCCTCGGTCAAACCTCAAGGGCTTAGTTGGACCTAGCTTACAAGCCCTAATTCTAAATGAGCTTGAAAAATCATGTCACAACCCTACCCCTAATAACGGGTGGGGATGGGTCGGCCCATGGTCAAGCCCATTTTGACGGCACATAAATCGCACTCTATGAATGTGATTTATGAATAATGATTAAATGAATAATTTTTTATTTAAAAAACTAAAATTGACATATATTACACATAAATTGCACACGCCGAATGCGATTTATGAATAATGATTAAATGAATAATTTTTTTAATTAAAAAACTAAAAGTGACATATATTACGCATAAATTGCACTTGACGAATGCGATTTATGAGTAAATGATTAAATGAATAATTTTTTAAATTAAAAAATTAAAAGTAACATATATTACACATAAATCGTACTCCATGAATGTGATTTATAAATAATAATTAAATAAATAATTTTATTTAGAACTATTCATAGTGTCATATAAAATTTCACATTCTATTTTAAGATGTCTAAAAATATGAGACCAATAACATTAAACATCATACTATATTGTATCAACAAATTTTATTGTCTTTATACCTCTTTGGAATATTTTATTAGCTATTTTGACTATACTATTATTTTATTCTATTTTGGCCTTTTTTAAGTACACACTTTTACCATTATTTTATTTATTTTTTTGGCTATTCCTGGGGGACAATGGATGGTGTAGGAGGAAACAACTAACCATAAATTTATATAAAAACAACATAAATTTATCTTCCCTTACAACTAAAAAGGATAAGAACAAAGCCTTTTTCATGTGAAAATATATATTTTTAAATATTTGCCTATACAAAATGACATTTATATTCAGTATTGTAGAACCAAAGATGACAAGTTCATGCAAACATAATTGGTTTGGCCAATTTAAAATTTGAAATTAATTATTTATTAATTTAGGTTATTTTATTTTATAAAAAATAAATTAATATATACCTTAAGTGGATCCATAATTTTTTTATTAAAATTAGATAAACAACTAATTATAGAAAAATTAATAAACCAATTAAAAGTTTAATACGAATTGAATGGGTTGAGTTATAATCAAATGATTTAGCTCATTTTAGCTCAAGCAACTTTTGAGCGAGTCAATAATTACTAATTTAACTCAAATCCTATATTTGTATTAAAAGTATATTAAATAATTTATTTAAAATCTAATAAAGAAAAATTATGTTTCAGAATATCTAAATTAAAAATCTTGATTCCCTTTTCTAATTATAATAAAATAATAAGTACTTTATTTTATTTTTTGTATATATATTTTCCTTCCTGTCTTATTTAAGTATAATAAAATTAGTGTGAACGCAATATTAAATATTATGGCACTCATATAATATTATGGTCACAATCATTGTATATTGACATTTATTTTTATTTTTAAAAAAATAATATTATTATCACAACTTGCTGTGTGTGAAAGCATGCATGTATTATTGAAAATATGTACAAGTTTTAAATTTTATAAGTTGGCTTTTTGAGTGGTTATTTAAGAATTTTATTTGTAGTACATTATTTTATTCATAATTTGATGAATTATTTATATCATGTTTTTATTATAAATCTAAAAGAATTTAGCCATAGATTGGATTCGGTATTGTTTATCCATAACTAAGATACAAACAAAGGAGATTTTTTTGTTATAGTAATTCATTCATGTAAGTTTCTCTTAGATTATAATTATTAAAATATTCATTTTAATAAAATATAAAATTATTCTAGTTAAGAAGTGTGATGGTTATTTGATGGGAAAGTTAAAATTTCTTCAACCTTCAATTATGAATTTTTAGATTTTGTAACGATTAACTTCATTATGTTGTTTATAACTCATACGTATGAATGATACGATTTTTGAGGTGATCAAATGCGTTTCAAAGATGAAATTTTATGTTTTTTTGGGAAGTTTGAAAATGAGAAGTTTGATCAAAGTGAACATTTAGAATTAATTAGCAGGTTCAAGTTTGAGTTTTGGTGCTCTATTAGGTTTGGAGGATGATTTATAACTTCGTTGCTTGATTCACACAAATTTCAAGATACTAGGGAGTGATTTAGATCATTGAGTTGATTTTAAATTTTCTTAAAGTTTAGAGTTGACCATATAGTCATATTGATGATTTAATAATTTCAACAGCTTGAAAATGTATTTTATGATTGATTTGCATATTTGATTTATGTTTAGGAGGTCCCGAATGAGTTTCGAGTTCTTGGTCGAAGATTTGATATTTTGACTTAGTTTGAGCGAATGGTCTGCCCTAAAGTAAGTGAGCTTCAAATTGTGTTTGCTTGAACAATTCAATTTGCATAGTAATTTCAAAATTATAGCAAAAAGAATATTATGATCCTTAGAGCAATTGTTTTGAGATTTTGTCTTTTGGTGTATTTGTAATTGTTGCAATTACGAATCAGAGATCTCAAATATGAAGGTATCACAAACATAAGGATCTCTGTGTTTAAATTTTTTTATCTTATAACTTGTGTTATTTCTATTCAGATTAATTTCAAACATCAATAATACATTAGAAATTAGTTTTGACAAAAGTTAACTTACATAAAATATGACAAGTTTTATATGGCTGAAGTTCAAATATTTTTTTTAATTTCATCCATATATTGATGAAATTTAGTTATTTTTGTTCGACTTCAACTATTTATGTCCAAAGTTTATATGCATGTAACAGAAGTTCAAGCAATGATAAATGAATAGAAACTAAGATATTGACTTATCAGTTGGTTTTGAAGTTTATCGGTTATCAATTTGTATATATGCTAAATCGTTATAGAACCATTAAGATATTGACTTATCGGTTATTGATCATTATCGGTACGATTATCGGTTTAACCTTTAAAATTTGACACAAAATTTTTTTTATTGAAAATTGCTTAGAAACAAGATGATAAACCAAATGAACCATACACATGAGTTGACATATTGCATTTTGCTCATAAGCAAACATTGTAGAATAACTTAGAGTTTGAAATAGTCAAAATAAAAGTATGAAATTGTTAAGGGCTTTGTATACGTAATGATACAAATATAATTATTTATTTTACTATTGGGTCATCGGTTAATCCGTTAAGAAAAAATTAAAAATCATTAATAACCAATAATTCAATAATAATAAAAAATTAAAATCATTATAGAAACTGTCAAATCAATAACTTTTTTTGATTCAAATAATTGATTTTGATTTGATTTTGAACAACTGTACTGCAAAGCAGAAATGTTCCAATTTTATATCAAACGTCACTTTGCAAAAGAAAAGAAAAGCCTAACGCTGCACGGCCCAAACCAAAAGTCATGGTTGCAAAGACCAATTAAATTGGATCTGATATCAGTGCTTTAAAAAGCCCAAAAGGGGAAAAAGTTGAAGATTTTTTTTTTCTTTTTCGAAAAATTGCATAGTTAGACAAACATATGATATGTATTTTATATTATATCATTATAGTTTGAGAAAATTACAATTTATAGTTATAGTTAGATTTTTGTTGCTATTTTCTCTCTCCTCCCTCTCTGCAATATCTTGCCAAATATACAATTACATATACATTCCAACGACATATATTCAATTATTTTAACAAATATACATAGTCAATTCGACAGATATACATATATAATTCGTCTCTCTTCACTCTCCTCCCTCTCCAATCTCACTTGCCAGATATACAAATACATATGTATATTAGTTACACATATACAATTATTTAACAGATATATACATACAATTTGACAAATATACATATACAATTCGCCTCTCTCCTCCCTCTCTCGATCTCGCTTGCCTCTCTCCTCTCCCTCCAGGTCACATAGCTGAAGTTATGCCGTGTAATTATGTAAAATATAGTTATTTAACCATATTAAGTTTCAAGCCTAGACTATTTATGAAACCCTCCCCCTCCCTTTTTTTCATTCAAGGAAGATAATAAAAGGACATTTGCACTTTTAAGTCTATATTTTGGTATTATGGTATTCCAAAAAATATGTTTGATCATGATTTCAATTTCTAAAGAATTTATATTTGACCCACTAAACATAAATCAATTGCTAAAATATAAAAGTCAATTTATTTAAAAAGATAAAATGTACAATTTTATAGATAATTTAGGGATTTGGAATATCATGAAGGTGGAAAAGAGAAGGCCATACATTAGAGATGAGGAAGTTGAGGTCCACATAGAATCACTAAAACCCAAAGTTATGACAAATTTTTTAAAAGCAAAGGGAACATTCAAACAAAAAGAAAAAAAAAGGGTTTTGTGGGGAATTCAAATCCCCCAAGATATTTTTTTGATTTTTCATTCAACGTTCGGTGTTCGTTATTTGTATTGGGGTTTAATTTTTTTAGATTTTTATCTGACAAGGCTCCATAACGCTCTCTATTAAGAATTTTTTCATATTCAAACCTGAATCTGAATCCAAAAGATTTAATTAAGAAAAGAGCAGTCTCATCCATTATATCACATCCGTCCGTAATCTCGAAGATATTATTATTATCATCATTTTCATCCAAAGCCTGCAGGTACAACCAAACAAATATGCAAATCCAAAATCTTCAGTAAGATTGTGACATTTCTTAAGTCCTTCTCTAAATGCTAGTTGCCTCACTCTATCTATTTATAGTTTGTTCGGATAATTTGTTAAAGTAAAAAAATATTTATTTTAGAGAGTTAAAACGTTTGAAAGCGTATTTAAAAAGAAGGAAAAAATGATTATGAAAATCAGATAAATGATATTTTTTCAAAGTACTTTTAAACCTCGATTAAATAAGTAGTAAATTTATTTTTTAACCGAGCACAATCCAAGATTTCTATATGTATACAATATATACATAATAGATTTGTCCCTACCTCATTAGACTTTAGTTCGTATCAAATTCAAACTCATATCGTATACTTAATTCACACGTCACATATTCTTTTTCTATTTCGAACTAAAGTTATGCATTTGAAAAAAATTAAACTAAACTTGTGATAACTTATTTGGATACAACTTGATACATATCTAACAAAAGCATGGAGTTAGTTTTGAAGATGAAAAAAATAAAAGACGAATAATCTTTTTTTGTTCTTCGTTCGATTTAATAAGACTCGATCGATTAATCTTTTAGAGAGTTAGTTTTTTTGTTCTCTAGAAAGACGATTTCATACTTACATATAAGTTTCATATTAAAAATAAAATGATATAATGTTGTTTCATTAAATTAGGGTTCATTTGGTAGCTAGTAAAGAGGTAACTTAGTTATAATTTTTGTACAAGTTATACAATATTTGATAACTAGTTAAGAGGTAAATTATTCATATTAAAAAAATTAATACAACACCCATTTTGCAATTTAAAAATTAAAATTAATATATTATCTTATGCAGATATAAAATAAAATAGCTAATATATATACATAAAAAATACTTATATAATTAATACTTACATAATTTTAATCAACTATCCAACGATGAAGCAACAGATTTATTGCTTTCCTCTTGCTGAAGGGACCCTACTATACATGTTTTGTTTGGTGAAACGTTTCCTTTTGTCTTATTATTTCTTCATTTCATCTATTAAAAACTTTGTTTCGTTTATTTTGATATTTATATTGAAATTTTGATTAATTTAAATAAATATTATGTAAGATTATAAAAAGTGAAAATGAATTTTTTATTATGAATTTCAAATATTTGATATTTGTGTACAAAATGTTATACATAACATATCAAATATAAATATTTTATATATTTAGTATAATTTTTTGATAAAAAGTATTTAATTGAGTGTCTTGTACCAAAAAATATAATTTGCCCAAAGTCAATTTTTTTAATTATGATAGCTGATTTTATCTATTCCATCACACGTAAAATAAATAATTCTCCATATTCGAAAATCACATTAGTGTCCATTCTTTTACAATAAACATGACAAGTTCCCATAATATTAAGGGATAATTACATCCATAAGCTACTGAGAAAAATTATTTACAGAAAAAATAGTCCACTTTTTTTTTTAATTACGAAAAGTAGTCATCCGACTGACCTTTGACTATTTGTTATAATTTTGGGCATTCAACCCTTGTTGTATATTCAGTGTATATTTGTGTATCATAATTTATATTTAGTGTATAACTCATATATAAGTAAATATGCATTATATAGCAGTGTATACTTTCTATAACTATATTGTATAGTCATGTATAATTTTGCTGATTTGGGACTATTTTTTATGTAAATAAAACATGAATAACTTTTTTTGAAAACTTTTTACTCTTTATATATATATATATATATGTAATTTCCCCTAATATTAATTAGTTAGAAAAGTTCATAAAACCGATTTTTAGTTATATTTCCTCTCCCATTTCGGAATTTTCCATTTTCTACTAAAATGGGTCAAATGGAAATGAAAGTACTGAATGCTAAAATATCTCTAGGGAGGGCAATAGGGCGGGTGCGGGGTGGGTTGATTTTCTTCGAATTTCTATTTAATTTTTTAAACCCATAACTCGTCCCACATTAGTTTTAAAAATATTTACTTCAATCCGCCACATACCTGTTCCGCCCCACATAACATTAAACCTATCCCACTCCGCATAGCTCTAAATCCGCTCCGCATTCGTCCCGCCCCGCCCCGCCCCGCCCCGCTCCGTTGCCATCCCTAAATATCTTCTTCTTCTTTTAAAAAAAAAAGATAATTTCTTCGAGTGTTTGATATTATTTTAAGATATTGTCTAATTTAAATTCATGCAAGATAAAATTTGTCAAAAACTAAGGTACTTTTTATCAAAACCTTTTCAGGGACATATATATGATTTTGGGAGCAACATATAAGCTACAATTGAATTTCATAAATTCTGGTAAATTTAGCCACTTCAATTGAAATTATAAAATCTCGCATATGAAATTATAAACTTTATCTGAAGTTTGACATATTACCTGTGCAAACAACTTTCGGACATATGTATTGGAAATTTTGGAGTTTCAAATATATATGCTTGAACCTAAGAGTAATTTTTCTGAAGTTTGAACTATCAATATTTATTTCTGTAAATATTTTAATTTTTTAAAATAATAATCACTTAATTTAAAACTCAATTTTCATATTTAAAATTCAAGACTCACTTCTCAAGCTTACAACAATGATATTTTTCAAATAATGTTTTTACTTCATAAAATCTTATAGATAGTAGATGTTGAAATTGCTTCTTATATCATTTAAATTTAAATAGATTTTGATAAAACGTTATACTTTAATTGATGTATAATGAATTAGGAATATATTACATGCATCAACTAAGAAGAAGGTGAATAAAACAGAGGGGAAGCACCTTCGGGTGTGATTAAGTTAGTTTGAGGGAAGGCTTCCATAAGGAAGGTCGCCGTTTCAATCCCCTAATGCCTTCTTAATCCAGCTCGTTGCATGAGATTTATCTAGTGTTATTTATATCTTTTATGTGATTTACGAGTAATTATATTATGAAAAATTTACCCACTATGCACAAATGCTCACCCAAAGAGCAAAGGTTGTGGCAAAGGCTATTGATTTTTGTCACTTGTACCAATGCTGCTACTCACATCCCTTGGCACTTCTATTCAATTTGTATAGAAGGCCAACATTGGCGAAGCGCTAATTGGAAACTGGAAAGAGCTTTATAAAATGGTTGGTCACGAGTTCAAATCTTATCAAATACAAAGAATATGGAGCAAATGTTATAAAAGAAAATAACGATATTTTGGAAAATAATTATCATTTACGAGAATACATGAAGATTGATGGATTTTTTTTTAAATATCAATATTTTCTATATTTCTTGAACACGAAAATTGCTAACTCATAATCTAGCAAAATTTTCTATTTCCCTCCTACTTAGAATTTTTTGGGGTTTTACTTTTTCAAGTTGAATTGTAAATGATGCCTTGGCATTATATGAACATTTGAAACATATTATGTAGTAATATAATGAAGTTGTTTGCGTACAAAAGAAAAGTATCTGTTATTTTCGCCATTCACTTATATTCGTCAATTTTAAATTTTGCGTGTTACTTAAAAAATAATAATTAATATCAATATTTTATCATAATATCTGTCTTAACATATGGTTTGATAATAGGGGGTGGTCGGAGGATGACAGAGCAATCATGCCTTGCTCCTTCCTAACATCTATTGGGAGGGAACCTCCTTTCAGAGTGTGATTCGTCGTTTCCAATGCAGTTAATTGAATAGCTTTTTAGGAAAGTTTTCCTCTGACTATGCAGTTAGCTCGACTCCAGGTGTAGCTCTTAATGGGCATGTAGCCGTAGGCGGGAACTCTTCTTTTTATCTTACTCTTTGGTCAGGCTGGTAATCCATTAAAAATGATCATAAGTAAAAGTAGAAATTGAATAGCTTTTTAGGAAAGTTCCCCTCTGTTTATGCAGTTAGCTCGACTCCAGACATAGCTCTTAATGGGCATGTAGCCGTAGGCGGGAACTCTTCTTTTTATTTTATTCTTTGTTCAGATTGATAATCCATTAAAAGTGATCATAAGTAAAAGTAAAAATTCATTTTAAAAATATCGAACAAGTAAACGTGAATTGAGTGAGTACTATCAAACTTAAAAGAAATGTACTTAAGCATCATTTTAAATCTGCTGTTAAAGATAATTTTTGTTTCTTCATTTTTTTTGTATTTAAATTTATTGTACTTAAACCAAGATTCTTTTAGAAACAATCTCTTTACCGTCATGACAAAGCAATAAGGCTATGTATATTATAATATCAAAGATAATTTTTGTTACTATTTTTCTTCTTAATTTTTTTTTCCCCCTTTTGTGAAAGAATGGAATTTCTCAAAACCCCAAAGCCTCCAATAGTGTGCCTATATAGAAGTATAAACCTTATCGTTTATTCTTATCTCACACAAGAACCAAACCCCTCCTTGTTCTCTCCATAGAGAACTTGCTATCTTTCCACTTCTCAAATCCTTCAATTCTTTACAGTTGAGAAGCGGAGTTGTTCTTCTTGTTGCCGCCATGGATTCTGAAGAAGCGACGTCGTTTCCTCCTGCTGTCCCTTCTCCAGGTTCTTCTATCATCGACAACTCTTCTTCTTCTGCTTATTCTAATCGTACTGAAATTGAAAATGTTCCCAAAATTAATGTGGAAAACACTGATTCCGATATTAATAGTAATAGCAATAGTGAGGGTAAAAGCGTTAGTGGTGTTTCAGGTGACGTAACAATTGTGAGTGGTCAGCAAAAAATGCCAGATGAGGGAACCCTAGAAAAATCAATTGGTGAAGAGAAGTTGAATGATTCCTTAGTGGGTTCTGCGGATGTTTCGAAGCTGAAGTCAGAGAAGCCTGTTTCTGAGGTTTCTTTGAATGAGGGTGTTGAAAATGTTGAGGTTTTGGGGGGAAAGGGTGAAGGGGTTGAGGATTCTGGTGGGGTTGGTGCATATGTTGGTGGTTCTGTTCCTGTTATGGGGAATACTTTACCTGATTCTAGTGCCTCTGATGCCACCAAATCTCTGGGGATGGGAATCGAGGGTTCTGAAGGGAATACTGAAGAATTTGACTCAGTTGACAAGTCGAATTTGATTGAGCAGGTGAAAGATAGTAGTGGTGAGGTTGCAGTAGGTACAGAATTGAAAGAGGGTGAGGATAGGTCCACTCAGGAGGAGGCGAAGAACACTGTGGAGGATGAAAAGATAGATTTGAAAGAGGGTGAGGATAGGTCTACTCAGGAAGAGGTGAAGGAGACTGTGGAGGATGAAAAGATAGAATTGAAAGAGGGTGAGGATAGGTCCATTCAGGAGGAGGTGAAGGAGACTGTGGAGAATGAAAATGAAGCTTTAATTAGTGTTGCTTCATCTGATTTGAAGGAGGCGGAGCAACCTACCTCAGTCGTTGAAGAGAGTGCTATTACTTCATCCAATTTGAAGGACACTGAGGAACCTACCTCAGCCATTGAAGAGAGAGCTATACATAGTGATGTTGAAAAACTCAATAAGGTGGTTGTTGAACAATCGTCAGAATCTTTGTTGGCTGAAACAGATGGTGAGAAATTTACTTCCCAAGGAGATGCAGTTGTGGATGCTATTGAAGTCAATGTCTCAGGGACAGGGGTTGCTGTTGTTGGAGATGTGGAAGAGAGCAAGGAAGTGGAAGAACGTGTTGAAGGTACTACTGATGAGAATGTGACATCAGTAAATGGTGTTGGTGAGACCAGACAACTTATTGAAGCAGTGGCTAATATGACTGTTGATGAAGTAGATGAACAGAACTCTAAGCCTGCGGTGGATGGTATTGTTGCAGCTGCAGAATCAAAGCCTGTGGATAGCATTGTTGGTGCTGGAAAATTAGATTCTGGAAACGTTCAGACCGGTGATGTGGTATCTGTTACTGAGGAAATCAAAGAAGCTGATCCTGAAACTGTTGATAAAAGGGTGGACACCCAGGATGTTAATTTGGAACCTGAGAAGGCAGTGGCTGGAACTATATATGCCAATGGTGACCATTCCGGAGAAAGCATCGAGGGAGATGTAGTGGAAGTTGAAGTCTCTGGTCAAACATCTGCCTTATCAAGGTCGATCACTGGCTCAGAGCAAGATGGAGAAGCTAGAGATCATATAGATGAAGAAGCAGACCTTGAAGGCTCGGTTTCAGATGGAGAGACAGATGGTATGATTTTTGGAAGCTCTGAAGCTGCCAAACAGTTTATGGAGGAGCTGGAAAGGGAATCTGGTGGTGGCTCCTATGCTGGTGCTGAGGCTTTGCAGGATATTGATGGTCAGATTGTCACCGACTCAGATGAGGAGGCTGATACTGATGAAGAAGGAGACGGGAAGGAGTTGTTTGATTCAGCTGCCTTAGCTGCTCTTTTAAAAGCAGCAACAGGTAGTGATTCTGATGGTGGCAACATAACAATCACGTCTCAAGATGGATCAAGACTATTCTCTGTTGAACGTCCTGCTGGTCTTGGGTCATCACTCCGGTCACTGAGGCCAGCTCCCCGACCAAGCCAACCCAATCTTTTTACTCATTCCAGTCTTCAGAACAGTGGAGAATCCGAGAACAACTTGAGTGAAGAAGAGAAGAAGAAACTGGAGAAACTTCAGCAGATTAGGGTCAAGTTTTTGAGGCTTATTCACCGGTTGGGGCTTACTTCTGAAGAGCCCATTGCTGCACAAGTTTTGTACCGGATGACACTTATTGCACGAAGGCAAAACAGTCCACTTTTTAGCATTGAGGCTGCCAAGATGAGAGCTCTCCAGCTTGAAGCAGAGGGGAAAGATGATTTGGACTTCTCTGTGAATATCCTGGTTATTGGCAAATCTGGGGTTGGTAAGAGCGCTACCATAAATTCAATCTTTGGAGAAGAAAAAACATCAATTAATGCCTTTGGACCTGCTACCACCAGTGTGAAAGAGATTAGTGGTGTTGTAGATGGTGTTAAGATTCGGGTATTTGATTCACCTGGTCTCAAGGCCTCTGTGATGGAACAGGGTTTCAATCGCAGAGTCTTGTCTTCAGTAAAGAAATTGACTAAGAAGAACCCCCCTGATATTTTCCTCTATGTTGATCGGCTGGATGCCCAAACTAGAGATCTGAATGATCTTCCTATGCTGAAGACTATCACAAGTTGTCTTGGCTCTTCAATATGGCGAAGTGCCATAGTCACCCTCACACATGGAGCTTCGGCACCTCCAGATGGACCTTCTGGATCCCCTTTAAGTTACGAGGTGTTTGTTACTCAAAGATCTCATGTTGTTCAGCAGTCTATTGGGCAAGCAGTAGGCGATTTACGAATGATGAGTCCAAGTTTGATGAATCCTGTCTCTCTGGTAGAAAATCATCCATCTTGTAGGAGGAATAGGGAAGGACATAAGATACTACCTAATGGCCAGAGCTGGAGGCCTCAATTACTGCTATTAAGCTACTCAATGAAGATCTTATCTGAAGCAAGCGCCCTTTCAAAGCCTGAAGATCCATTTGATCACCGTAAACTCTTTGGTTTCCGCACACGCTCACCACCACTTCCCTACATGCTTTCCTCAATGTTGCAGTCACGTCCGCATCCAAAGCTTTCTGCTGAGCAGGGTGGTGATAATGGTGATTCAGACATTGATTTGGATGATTTGTCAGACTCTGACCAAGAAGAAGAAGATGAGTATGACCAGCTTCCTCCCTTTAAGCCTCTTCAGAAGGCTCAGCTCGCTAAGCTCAGCAAAGAACAGAGGAAGGCGTATTTTGAGGAGTATGACTATAGGGTCAAGCTCCTTCAGAAGAAACAGTTGAGAGAAGAGTTGAAAAGAATGAAAGAAATGAAAAGTAAGGGAAAAGAGACAGCAATCGACTATGGTTATGCAGAGGAAGAAGCTGATGCAGGTGCAGCAGCTCCTATAGCAGTTCCCCTACCTGACATGGCCCTCCCACCTTCTTTTGATAGTGATAATCCCGCCTACAGGTACCGCTTTTTGGAGCCCACATCACAGTTCCTTGCGAGGCCTGTTCTGGACACGCATGGCTGGGATCATGATTGTGGCTATGATGGTGTTAACGTGGAACAGAGTTTAGCCATTGCAAGTCGTTTCCCTGCTGCAGTTACAGTGCAAATCACCAAAGATAAGAAGGATTTCAGTATCAATTTGGACTCTTCTGTTTGTGCTAAGCACGGTGAAAATGGATCAACCATGGCTGGCTTTGATATTCAAAGCATAGGAAAGCAACTTGCCTACATTGTCCGAGGAGAAACCAAATTCAAAAACTTGAAGAAGAACAAGACTGCTTGCGGAATTTCTGTTACATTTCTAGGTGAAAATATGGTTACTGGACTTAAAGTTGAAGATCAAATAATCTTAGGCAAGCAATACGCTCTAGTTGGCAGCGCTGGCACTGTTCGATCTCAGAGTGACACAGCTTATGGTGCGAACTTTGAACTGCAGAGGAGAGAGGCAGACTTCCCAATTGGTCAGGTGCAGTCTACGTTGTCTATGTCTGTCATAAAGTGGAGAGGTGATTTGGCTCTAGGTTTCAACAGTATGGCGCAATTCGCTGTGGGACGTAATTCGAAGGTAGCTGTTCGAGCAGGAATCAATAACAAGCTCAGTGGGCAACTAACTGTGAAGACAAGCAGTTCAGACCATCTCTCTTTTGCACTTACTGCTATGATTCCAACTGCTATTGCCATCTACAGGAAGCTTTGGCCAGAAGCTGGCGAGAAGTACTCAATTTACTAAATTTCATTTTCATATGAGCATTGCATTTTTGGTTCGCTAGACCTTATATTAAGGCATATTATCTTTGTCATTTTATTGAATAATGCTTCTGTTAATTTCCCATCTATTTAGGATTCCTACTGTTATGAGTTAAAAGTCAATTTTGAATGATTGAATGTACTTTTTTGCCAGATGAAATCAAGAGGTTCGTCTTGCTTTAAATGCTTCGTACAATATTTTGAACAATCGTCATTCTTTTTCTCATTTAATGTACTTGTATTCAACAACATACGTCTTACATAGAAGGGTCCACAGGGATATGACAGTTTCCTCGATTCTTTTGATATATATTTTTTTAATTTTTCATTCGGTATTTGGTACTTACATTGGAGCTCCATTAATTTGGATTTGCGTTGCGTAGGGTTCATTCGGAGGGAGTGCTCTTAGGATTTTTTTCATATTGTGCTCAAACTTGAGACTCCACTACATCTTTTGATATTTATTGTTTCAGAACTTGATATTAATTGAACCAATTGAGACTATTTGAGTGGTCACATTACACGGTCCAATATTTGAGGAGAATTTGGTTTAGGTCTTCTTGACCTGTCAGATACTAAAAGTCTTGTAGATCTGACTTTATTCTTGGGCGAGGACATGTTAAATGGATTGTGTCATAGAACTAGAAGCATTTGCTCGAAAATTTTCCAAAATTATATTTGCAAATCCTTCTTCTTATTTTTTGTTGCGATTAAGTGTTTGTGTTGCTTGAGATAATGGTCTATTGGAAACAATTTCTCTACCTTCGCAAGTTAGGAATAAGGTCAACATATACATCACCCTCCTTAGATCCTACTTGTGGGTTATACATTACCCTTCTTAGATCTTTCTTGTGGGTTTTAGTGCAAAATGTCCAAACCAAACAGAATACCACCAATAAGCAAGCAGTTACATGAAGGACAAGGAAGTAGGGGAACAAAAGTTAAAGTTGTCGACCTTATACTGCTTAACTTTGGAAAGCATTTAGAATTAAATGTACAAACTATGGAAAAATTGTTCAGATTTTCCCTTTCAAATAAAATCATGAAAAAAATATTATATATTTAAGTAATATGCACTATCAATGTATAAATTATTTTACATTATCATAGAATTTTTACATGCTACTTTACCATTTTTACCAATTAATCATTCATATTTTAACTTTCTACATATCCGTAGAAGCAATCAATTAATTTCTAGTACAAGTAGATAGCATTAGCTATTTGTGTATTGTACGCAAAATTGGAGAAATAATTTCATATTTTATGCTCTTGTTGCTTCTTCATGTCACATGAAAAAAATTACAGTATGTTTTTCATCAATAAAAATAACAAATCACTGTCTCCACATATGACCAATTTAGGGATGGCAATGGGCGGGTGCGGGGTGGGTTGAACTTAACCCGCAATTTTTTAAAACCGCCCAGTCCCGCCTCGCATGGTGACTTTTTTCATTTTCAACCCACCCCGCCCCGCATAAACCCGCCCCGCTTAAATTTTTAAGTTCTTTTATTTTTTAATTGAATTTAATATGAAAAATTAGAATTCATAATTTTTTTAAATTTTTCACTAATTTACTATTTTAGTTGACATTTCAACAATTGTTTTTTAATCGTTAATTAAAAGTTTATAATTAACATTTATCGGACATGTATAATTTAAATTTTAGAAAAAAAATAAAATTAAAGTCAATATTTAATATAAAAAATTTATATATTTGATTTTTACTAATTACAAATATTTAATTTTCTTTGAATTACTATTTAATTTTTTGAACCCGCAACCCGTCCCGCATTAATTTTAAAAATAATTATTTCAACCCGCCCCGCCCTGCCCCACATAACATTAAATCCGTATCCACCCCGCATAGCTCTAAACCCGCCCCGCACCCACCCCACACCGCCCCATTGCCATCCCTAGACCAATTACCAATGCCAACTAAACATTTTACGATTGTAACTTATACCTAGAGTGTCTACACACTGAACTATTCCTTCATTTTGATCAGCTGTGTGGATCATTTTCAATGCAGACTATAATTCGGTAGAACTTATATTTAATCTCAGCTACTCGAAAATACGGTGAAAAGATCTCTTATTACCACTTACAAATTGAATAACAATTTAATTTCAATTTTCTGAGTGCATGTTGAAGCCAGATATATTTGAAAAACTTTAATTTAAAATCACAAAATTAATTTTTTTTTTCTTAAACTTTCAAGTTAAATTATACCATTTTTTAAAAAAAGGAGGAAGTATAATATGGTTTGTTCTCGAATTTAAGTTTGTTGATTTTAGAATACTTATTTAATACAGTACATTAAGGAATAGGGAATTTGAGAAATGGCTTATGATATAAGGATGGATAATTACTACCGACAAGCATAATTCAAGTTATTAACCCCGCGGCCCATTAAACCCAATGGGCTCAACCCCAGTAAAGAGATCTAAACTGGTCATTGCGCCGGGGCAACAGCACCGCCATCCAAGGAAACGGACTGCTGATTATCTGCGGTGGCGCCGCCTTCAAACACCTTCCCGATCCTCTCGACGGGAATAATCGGGAAATAATGCGCCGCCGCGTAGCCTCTCTCCGACGCATAGGTCACCGCTTGATTGTATTTCTCGCTCCAATAAGCAGCCGTCGGCACCAAAATCTGAGCTACTTGAGGGAACAAAGGAAGCTTGTTAAGAGATCGCCATGCCGAAACCGCATTCTTCTCGGCAACTGGCTCGTATTTTGCGTATAGTTCCTTGGCTATGGGTTCGTACTTTGTGTAGAGTGTTTTAGCTACGTGACTCGCTGTGTCCACTAAGCCATCGTGCTGTACCTCCCCGGCGAGATCTCGAGCTAATTCTGGAGCCTTCTGAGCTATTAACAGAGCTTTGGATGATGCCTGCTTCAGTAGAGAAGGAACATGGCTTTTAATTTCTTTCATCAAGTCTGCCACCTGCATAGATTTTCCACTGAAATTCATCCCTCATGATTTCAAAATTTACAATATTTAATCAATTTTAGTGAATTTATCGATGCTCTGGCTCATTTTTCTGGCTCAATCGACCGCGCTAGAAGACAATCTATCTCTAAATGCTATGCATATGTAACTCTCTATTCCAGGAAACTTTCAGCTGCAAAATAAGTACGGTGTGGACAGTATGGGTAAAATTCATTTTGGAAAAAGAAAGTGAACCTTTAGGTCGATGAACTTGAGGAGATCGAAAGGAACGTCGTGAAATTTCTCGTAAACCGGTCCGATGACGGGTTTAACAGTGGCTTCTACGGCCTGTACACCAGGTTTCAACGGGCCGGAGTTCTCTTTGCCGTATTCATACAAAGTTGAGAAGCAAACAATCACATAGAGCGCTGCAACTTGAACGAAATCCAGGTATTTGAGTTTCTTCTCATCTTCTGCTACCTTCAATTATAAACAATCAGGTACGAATTAGAACTGAAAAAGTGCTGAATGCTTATAGGTTGAGAAAGCACATCTCGAGCAATTCAGGCAAAAAAGAAATTATAATCGACAAATTATACAACTAGTACTCTACCTCTGTTGCATGCATAAATTAATCAGTTTACAGTATCGCTTTTGTTCATAAGAATTCATGTAGAAAATGAGTTGATTTGATAGCTAACTAACTACTTCTCTTTTTCGAAGAAAATTATCTCAAGTGGAGTGAAAATCTAAGAAATCAACCCGTCAAAATCAACATCTCATTTAATATGGAGATAATTGAACATCTCAAAATAAAGAAGATAACAATTCATTCCAGCAATTAATATGAGTAATTGAACAACTTAGATCTATAATATGAACTCACATCCCACACTAAAACGATGCTTTTATATACCTCTAGATGTCCAGTAACAAACAATGAAAAATTAAAATTGATTTAACTCTAATACGATGAGAACCGCAGAAGGCGTTGAGCACTTACAAGATCCGAGCTAGTAGGTGGTGTCGTGCTTATAGGATCCGTACTAGTAGGTGGCGTCGTGCTTACAGGATCCGTACTAGTAGGTGGCGTCGTGCTTACTGGATCAGTACTAGAAGGTGGCGTCGTGCTTACTGGATCTGTACTAGAAGGTGGCGTCGTGCCGGTATCAGTAGGCGGCGTTACAGATGCGTCAGCCATGGTGCAGAAAACTGGAATGGGATGGAGAAAACGAAGCCTTTTTAATGGAATTGTACAAGGTTCGAAAAGGTAGTCCGGTAGCAAGTCTCCTTTTATAGCGGAGCGGACACGTAATAATCGTTTGCGGAGAATTCGATGAAATTTTATGTCATGAAATAACATTTCTACGGTTGAGGATGGTCAATTTTTTTAAATATGCGGTGCTCACAAGCATCTTTCAACCAATAACATTAAATTTATTCATTACACTAAAGTTTACATGAAAACGAATATTCTCTTTATATTTTTATTTCTCTTTAATATTGTATAATTATTTTTTATTTTAATTATATTAGCAAAAATATTAATCTCTCTATTACATTTTATGTGAAACTCTTTTACTTAGCATGATGTAATAAAAAAAAATTTATGATCTAAAATAATTTTTAAATATTTGTGTAGACATTTTAAATTATAATAAGGTGATTTTTTTTTGACGGACTAAAAAAACATGTCACATAAAATGAGATAGAGGAAGCATATAATATAAATGATACCCTCTTTGTTCCATTTTATGTAGCATCATTTGACTTGATACAGTGTTTAAGGAAAAAAATAAGACTTCTAAAATTTATTGGTCAAAAATAATCATTAAATATTTGTATAGTTATAAATCATTTCATTAAAGATAGAAGAAAAAATTTAAAGTTAAAATGATTTTTAATTATAGTAACGTAATATTCTTTTTAGGACGAACTTAAAAAAAATGAACGACACATTAAATGAGACAGAAATAGTAATAAAATATCTAATAAAAAGTGATTTGATTTTGAGAAGTAGTGTCACAATAAATTTGATGTAATATTATTCACACACTGTAATATTGAGTTAAAGTTCAAAAATACTGCTCTTGATTTGATATCACGTTTAAATTTTTTTTTTCTTTATTAAAAATTTGTGATCTAAAAAAACTCTTACATATTTGATATAAAATATAGTAATGAATTGGAGATGACCAAAATAAAATATATAAATATTTGGAGTGAGTAACATTCATAGGCATAAATAGAAAGAAAGCATTTAAATAGTATGTGTCTTTGTTACTTTTTCTATTTCATATTAAGTGGGGTTTTGGGATGTTTTTCATTCAAAATAGTTAACTTGTTTAAAGTTAAAGATATGTATCCTTTTCTTTGATGAATTTATATTTTTTACCAAATAAATTACACTATTTATAAAATAATATTCATAATTTCACAAAAAATAATAATAAAAATATAATTTAAAATATATTTTTTAAGAGTATTTTTTTTATAGATGTGCACCGCTTCATAAATCCACTTAATAGAAACAAAGAAAATAATTTTTAATTTAATTTTTTTAATTCTTTAACCCATTTTATTAGTATTACATTTGTCTTATTTTATGTGACACTGTTTAATTTGACACGATAATTTTTTTAAAATTTATAACTTAAAATAATGTTTATATATTTATGTAACTGAGAATCATTTAGTAAGAATAAAAAAAATTTAAATTTAAATATTTTTAATTAGAATACGATGATTTTTTTTTACGAATTAAAAAAAAACTACATAAAATATAACGGAGGGAGTAGAAATTATTATCAGTCACACCTTGAATGCATGTCACTTTTTCAGCAAGGAGGTTATTCTCACGTGATTGGCTAGCTGTTCCAACATCTTGACAGAATCACGTATTTAACCTGTTTATTTTAATTCTTGATTATCAATTGAAATAGAATATTTGAATTTAACAGGATCAGATTTCTTTTTATACTAAGATTCAGTTTAGTTTATCTAGATTTATACTCCATACCATATAATATTGTTGATATTATTTAAAATTATTATCTCAAATTATTTGTTAATTTATAATATTTAAAAAATTATTATTTCTTCTGTTTTATTTTGTGTGATACTTTTTAACTTATCAGTTTTAAAAAAAATAATTTTTGAAACTTGGGGGTTTAAAAATATTTTTAGATATTTGTGTGATTGAGAATCATTTCATTAAAGGTAAAAGAAAAATATTGAAGTTAAATTATTTCCTATTAGAATAAAGTGATATTTTTTTTGGGACGGACCAAAAAGGAAAGAGTGATACATAAAATGAAACGGAAAAAGTATTTTTTAATATTTTATTTTTAAAATTATTTTTTTAATTACAAATGTAAATAATTTTGTAAAATTTCAAAAAAAAATTAAAAAATTAAGGTGTCAACTAGTAAAATTACTATTTTTTATTTGTAATTTTTGTAGAGGCAGGTGGAGGTAAAAATGTTTACTAATATGAAACTGAGGGATGGTTGCTTTTGTTTCCTTTACATCCTTAGCAAAAAATTTCAGGTTTGAATCAATTTTTTATGAAGTAAATTTGAATTTAATCAAATATCAAATGCGAATATCGAATATGAAGATAGTATCCATATACTCCCTCTATTTTACATTATTTGATCCTTTTAGTAAAATAAAGTTTTCATTCCATGTCCATTTTAGTCAATAAAAAATTATTTCCTTTCAATACTATTCTTATTATTAAATAATTAAAAAATTTAAATAAAATTAATTTAATAAATTAAAAAAGCTATGTCTAATTATTATGGATCAAGTAAAGAGGACGGAATACTATATATTATCACTGCATGTTTTGAAAAAGGGGCACGGTTATCGAGGTTGGTGTATGCCTCGCCATCTCCTTATTTTGTTCTTTGAATTTAGGAAAAAGAATAAAAAAAATGTCCTTTCTGTCACAAAGGAGTAAAAATGCTCTTCGTTTATACTTTAGGCTTTTTATGTTCTTATACTATTAGAAAGAATAAAAAATGTCCTAATACTAACGGAAATGATTAAAAAATACCCTTGATTTATAATTTGGTCCAAAAATACTCTTGTCAATGATACTTTGGTCCAAAATATCCTTATTGTTACCAAATGAATTAGAAATACCCTTCTTTAAATTAATGTGTATATATATTTTTTTTCTTTTTAAACATATTGTATTACTAAGTAAAATATTATTTTAAAAAAATTCTTTTGTTATTATTTTTTAAATCACATTAACTAATAAAAACATAAGAAAAAAATTGTTATCTTAATCTCATTTGATCAATTAAAATGGAATATCGAACCCCTGTAGCAAATAATATATCTCATAAATATAAGATCATAGTAAACCAAACATTAATTTTTATTTATCATACTTCAATTCGAGAATTTTTTTTATTTTATTTTCTTTATTATATTTTTATTGTTATCTAAATAAAAATTAATGTTGGATTAATTATTATCTTATATTAATGACATTTATTATTTTCTACAGGGTACGATGTTCTATTTTAATTGATAAAATGAAATTAAGAAAACAATTATTTTCTTACATTTTTATTAGTTAATGTGATTTTAAAAAAACCAAAATAACAAAAGAATTCTTTTAAAATAATATTTTTATTAGTAATACAATATGTTTAAAATATATATATATATATATATATATGGACATTTTTGGACCAAAGTATAAATCAAGGACATTTTTGACCATTTTTTGTTAGTATCAGAATATTTTTGACCCTTTATGATAGTACAAGGACATAAATGATCCAAAGTATAAACGGATGATATTTTTGCTAATTTCTAATAGTACAAACACATTTTTGACCCTTTGCCCTAAATTAAATCATATAGTTTTCATTCAATGTCCATTTTAGTCAATAAAAAATTATTTCCTTCCAATACTATTCTTATTATTAAATGATTAAAATTTTTAAATAAAATTAATTTAATAAATAAAAAAAGTTATGTTTAATTATTATGGATCAAGTAAAGAGGAGGGAATACTATATATTATCACTGCAAGTTTAGAAAAATGGGCACGGTTATCGAGGTTGGTGATCTCCTTATTTTGTTATTTAAATTAAATCATTACGTTCTAGAATGTTATGGGCTCATTTTGATGGTTTCTTACTGTTTCTTGCTAATAGGATAGTGATAAGGTTCTTTCTTTCTTTGTCTTTGTTTTGTGCATAATATTTTTTAAGTTATGAGGATAGGTTAAAATATTATCATCTTTTGGCCGGCCAGGGGCGCAAAGGGGTGTTAACAAAAATAATCTGACGCACTAACTCCCATTAGGTATAAAATTAATTTTTTTTAATAAAAATCTATTATATGCTATCTAAATTGCTTTTCTATAAAGAAATTATTTTCACTGGTTGGACCAATGACCTTCCTAGGTAAGCAACATTATGAATTACTCAGTACAAGGGGTTCAATTCTTTAATTTTGTTGATAGGTAAAAATATGTGAAAAATCGAATTGATCTATAAATTGAACTTTGGACAGGTTAAATTATTCGCATATTTATAATTCAATCCATCTTAATCCAATCTATTTCAGCCCATTTAGAATTGGGTTGAGATATGTAACCTAAATTGACTCGAGAGAGATCTTTGTTAAAATATTTTTATAACACTTTTAATTTTTTTTTGATATGTTGTATATTAGCCATAATAAAGAAAAATATAATTTAATTATGTTTTAAAATATTGAAAAACAACAAATAAAATGAGTAAAATTTGGGTCAGGTTGCGTCTTGACCCACTCTATAACCCATTACTCAATCCCTGTTTGATCGAATCCATTTTGATCCGAATAAATTTGAGTTGGGTTGGGTCTTTAACCCGTTTCGCTAGGACGGAGTTGTCGATTGAGGATTGGCCGAGGGATCCTTTTTTCTTTTATAAGGGAAGAGATTGTAGCTGGGTACAAATAGGCCTGTGAAAGATGAGTAGGCAAACACGTTAGAATTTCCTCCCTTCGCTGTTATCTCCTCACTAAGTACTTTTCTAGTCGTTTCAATCTTTCCTCATATCTAATTTGGCTTGAAGTCTTTTCTTTAACCTGATCAAATAATGATGCTCTACTTTTGAATAAGCTCAGCTAGCAAAAAGTTAGCCCCTGTCAAAATTTGATCCAACTCCCATATTCAATTCTTTATAAAAAATTTATGTATAGAAATTTTTAAAATTTACTTTTAAAATTACATTACTAATACTAAGCATTAAAACAGTGGAAACACACAAAATGAAACTAGTTTAATCCATTATTGGAAGCTAAACTCGATTCAAAATCAACCCACAAACTTTGTTAATAGAACTGTGGGATCCTCAATTAAGAGAATCCCTCCAAAAATTGGCGTATGCCACTTAACTGCAGCGCGCACACGGTATTCTTTAGTAAAAGGCGAAAGAATAGTTCGCTATGTGCTCACTGCGTGGCTGCGTGCTTCATCCAGTATAGCACAACCTTCTTACATACTGCTTCCAGCGCTTGGCTTACTCACTTACATTACGATGTGGTACTCTTTATGAACCAAAACTTTCAAGTTTTATTGTAAAAATCATGTAAACTCTTCTTTAATGCTAAGAAAAACAGTTACATTTGTGAGTTGGTAAACATTTTTTCTATTATGTAAGAAAGAAAATATTATTTCAAAAGTATTTATATGTTATTTAGTAAAATACTATGAAGACGAGATGGGTTGGGGTCATGAGAGGGGGAAGTGGATGGATCGGGTGAATGGGGAGGAGACAATAAACTTGGAACAACACTTATGCAACTTGTTTTTCGTTCTTCTTCTATTAAGAAAGTCATTTTTCTCATTTCTATAGAAAATATTTTCCAAATATTTTGACCAATCAAACATTAAAAAATAGGAAAGTATTTTCTGAAAAATATTTCCTCCACACCAAACATAAGATATATTGTGAATTATCTCTTGATTTTTCAAACTTAACAAGTAAAAGTGAATATCTACATTTAGCACAACAGACTAAGGTCTCATTTGTTTTCATTAAGATTTAAACGTCTAAATGTGAATGCACATATTTAAATAATTAAGATATTGTTTGTAGATTTAAACACTAAATAATTTGGATTATTTATTTTTCAATATCTAAATGTTCATAATTTATTTATTTATAAATATAATAAATATCATCCAAATATAAAGGTATTTAAGTATAATACAAATTTAATAGAGTTAACTTAATATTTAATTAAAACAGTTACAATAAATATTTATATTCGCTGGCGATGGTAAAGATGATTTGTTGCGATAGTAGTGATGATAATTAGTGCTAGTGGCTAGTAATGATGGTGCTAATAATTGTGATGGTAACGGGGTGATAGCTATTATGATGAGATGATTGATAGTTTAGTGTCTAACGCGCCAATGACAATAGTTATAGTGATAGTTGTGATGGTGGAGGTGGTTGATATTGCACTTATTGACTTAATGGTGATAATGATTGTGGCAGTGGAGTTTGTTGATGTTAGTAGTTGATAGTGTTATGTTGGTGGTGATAATCAAAGAATGTGTGATGGTTGACATATTTGTTGGTAATAGTTGGAGACGGTGCTAGTTGTGACAGTGAAGATAATTAATGTTCTTGATCTTTGTGCCACTTTATACGACTTACTTTCTTTTTTAGTTAGTGTCGAAAAGAATGATACATTTTTATATTTAGTATCAATTTAATTTTAAAATGTTCATTATATCCTCAATAAAAAGATTTTTAATTATAAAAATATCTATGACTTATTTAGACCATAAATTTTAAAAAAAATTCTTTATTTCTTAAACTCTGTGTCAAGTCAAAGTTGTTGAAAATTCTTACGAAAAATACTCCATCTTTATGAATACGAATATCATCATGAATATGATGACTTCATCACGAACACAAACGCTTCATTACGAATACTTGTAAGAAATTCACGTAGCTTGAGGCATGTCAAAAGACATTGTCCATAAGGATATTTCACTCGATATGAGTGTATCCTCCAAGATTCAACAAGCTCTTCTAGTATGGAGCCAAAATCTAACAAAGATTAAAGAAAGAAAACTCACACACACAATATGAATAATTAACTTTTAGTTCCTTTCTATCTCCCCAAAAGAAAAGGAGTTGGGAATATATATATAAGAGAATTAACAACAAATTGTGGGCCCCAACATCAGCATAATGGCTCCTTTTAATTGAGAAATTACTAGAGGAAATATGATTAAAAACATTAAGACAAATGAAAAAGATATGTAATGGTTCAACCATTATGAATATTAAGAACCATAAAATGACTAATTAATGGTCTATTCAATTAGAAAAATAAAATCTTTTTGAATGATGGTCAAAGAATGAATGTAGAGTTGTAGACTCTTAATATGAATACTTTTTTTTGAGATATCAAATCTTTTTTTTAACAAAAGTAACTCATATATATTAAGTCAAAGTAATAGGTATGATAATGACTAGTTATAGTGGTTGACAATAATGGTGATTAATGATGATGATGGTGTTTGAGAGAATTGAAATGATTAATAGTGGTGACAAGTGATGATAAATTTAGTGGCTATTAAAATTATCCACACAAAATATATCTTAATAATATTAAAATTTTGTTCAAAATCATAACTATTATAAGGTTTATTCAAATTCAATAAACTTACATTTTATTCTATAAATATGAAATAAATACACTCAAGGATTTTTTGGATAGTGTATAAAAATAAGACTAAGCAAGGTGTATTGATAATGCTTGTAAGTTATGAAGAGATACTTTTTATGTATTATTTGGCTTGTGGTATTAAAAATAACATGCATTACATAATTTATTTCGAAAAATACTTATTTACAAAGATACACTCCAAAAATATAGTGAAAAAGATGTCGAAAAAAAAAAGTTTTGAAGGTAATTGGATCTTTAACCATGCTTAATACATGCATTAAATTCCTTCGAATTACTTAATACTCTCTTCACTCCAAATTAATTGAATTTTTGAGGATTTTTTCAATGTTCAGAATATTTGAATTGTTCAAAGTTCAATATGAATGTTTGAAACTTTTTTTTTCTTTTCATATTTGTCCTTTCATTTATTGAACTTTAATATTTTCTACGAGATAAATTACACAACATATTTATGATTTTACAAAATGACAATAGTGGAAAGTATGGTGTAAATTTTGTCTTTGAATATTTTTCTTAATATGTGTGTATTACCTCACAAATTCAATTAAAATGAGACAGAGGGAGTACTTAAAAATACATGATATTAGTAATACACATTTTATACACAATATAGTGAAAAACTAATCCAAGCAGTAATTATAGCTAGCATGAAAAAAATGTACTAAACAAAGTATTACTATTACATTTAGGAATCGTTTCGTGTGAAGTATAAAATATAATAATCTCATGATAAAAAATATAGAATTATTTTATCATACGATTGATTAGAGTTATTAAATAGTCATGAGTTTATTTATTACATCATTTATACCTATTGAGACTTCTTCATTCTTGACTCTTGTCTGTTGTTAAATTTGTTTCTTTGGGCTCCAACAATGACTTCCCCCTCCTTCGTTTTTGGGTCATAAACTTCCTTCATCAACTTAGTGGGGGGAATGAATTAAGGGTGACAAAAAAGAGTCAAAATTGAAAAAAAGTGACTGTAGTTTTAAATATTAAGGATAGGTGACAAAATTTTAATTATGCTTTAATAATATATGATTTTTTTAAAAATAGGTCCTTCAAGTTTTTTTTTTTTACATTTGAACCCAAATTTTAATAAAAACCTAATTTTTAAAATCAACATCATTTTCTCATTTTTGTCCAGGCAGCAGACACCAAGGTACTCTTCTGCCTCTTCTTCTTCTTTTCTTCTTGTTCTTCTTCTTCATCTTTCTTTTGTTATTCTATTGTTGGTGTTGGTATTGATTTTGCACCTCACTTTGAATTCTTATTTGAAGAATTTAAAAGAGGAAAATTTTAAATTTTATACTACATTTTGTTTATGTGGCTTGAGAG
>JBCEWC010000323.1:0-61880 GCA_038996855.1 Solanum aculeatissimum | reverse complement strand
AGTTTTATTTAATTGTTTAAGGAGATTAAGAATAAAAAGACTACTTTTCCTTTTTAAATTAGCTAAAGAGAGGGAGGGAAAAAAAAAGAAAATGGTATTTTTAAAAGTTAATAGTAATAATTTATTATAAAAATGTGTGTAAAAAGAGAGAGTAATATGTTTGTTAAGAAAAACACCATTTTGATCCCAACATACAATCATTTTTTACTAGAATATTGATAAGAAAGACATTTCCAAAGCGACGCAAAGTTAGTTTTGTTATCTTTTTCCTTTTACTTATGAAAGTTATCTATATTTTCAATAAAAAAAATCAGCGTTATTCTTGAATGAAGTCTCGGTCAAGTCTAAATTTGAATTAGTTGGACTTCAATGCGGATTATGAACATTGGATGAATAATTTTAAAAAATGTAGACTCTTATGACAATAAAAAATTATGAACATCAGATGAATAATTACAAAAATATATACTCTTATAACAATATTAATAATTTTTCAAATATTTATAGTATTCAATTTAATAATATTAGCGTCACACACGTGCAATACACACGTACGCTAAACTAGTTAGGCTAAAAAAGAGGAAAAGGGTGATAAATGCAAAATAAAAGAGAGAGCGCATAAACTTTTTATTAGGCTGAAAAAGGGGGAGGGGAGTGATATTTTCTATTTCTGTATTGGAATATTTGGTTGAGAGAAGTACTCGCTGTCGCACCATTTTAAGTAGCATTTTTTTGGTTTCGTGAATATCATCTTACTTTAATTAAAAATAATTTAATTTTAATTTTTTTTTATATTTAATAAAATAATTTTTCGTCATATAAATATCTAATTTTTTTTTAAAAATATTATGTCAAATCAAAGAATGTTATATAGAATAAAACGGAAAAAATATTCTAAAACATAAATAAAATGCTATTTTTAATTATTATATTCTTAAACAATGCAAAATAATTAAGAACTTTGGATAAATACGAAAACAAAAATTCAACAATTCTCTTAAACTTTAGATAATAAAATAAATCTCTTAATATATTTTATCCTTGCCGTCAGATTTATCTTAATAAATCTCTTAAACTTTACTCGTGAGATTTCATGTTTAATTTTCCGGTTTCTCCAATTTCTAACTGATTTTATAGCGGGGAAATCAACAGCTTCACTCATCCACTCACATTTGTCATCTTCTTACTGAACCACAACACATTTCAAAACCCTAATATCTACATCAATGGCAGCTCAGACATTGCAGCTCCGGCCACTCGGCAATACTGGACTCAAACTCAGCTCCGTCGGTTTCGGCGCTTCTCCTCTCGGCAAGGTTTTCGGTGATGTCTCCGAACAAGACGCCGTTGCCGCCGTCCGGGAAGCTTTTCGCTTCGGTGTGAATTTCTTTGATACTTCCCCGTACGCAATCTCTCTCTCTCTTTCTCCTCCTTTTGTTTTTGGAACTACATTTGAAGTGACAGATGCCAATTGTCCAGCAGATAATCATATATTATGTATGGATCAGAATATATTTTTAAAAGGAAATATACACATATAGTTGGATTTTGTCTTAAAAAAATTTATTCAAATTTCATCTGCATTTAGTGTTGTGAGTAATTGATGCAGTCTAATCAACACACACTTGATTTAAATTTGGATCAACCTCTGCCATTTGAATTTTGTGAAAGACACGGAATCTGCATAAGTGATTAGGAACTTTGGATCCACTTTGCGTGAATCATTTGCTGTTGAATTTATAAGGTAGGTGAACTACTGAAATGATTAGTCCTTTCTTAAATTGGTTACGTTCAGGTTTTATGGAGGAACGTTATCGGAACAGGTATTAGGGAAAGCTCTGAAGGCTCTTGGAGTTCCTAGAGATCAGTACATTGTGTCTACAAAATGTGGGAGGTACAAAGAGGGATTTGATTTCAGTGCTGAGAGAGTGACTAAAAGCATTGATGAGAGTTTGGAGAGGCTGCAGCTTGATTATGTTGATATATTCCAATGTCATGATATTGAATTTGGGTCCCTCGATCAGGTGCTTTATTAATCATTTACCTTTGATTCTTCTCTCTGATATTCTAGGAGTCTACTTTTAACAATGATTTTTCTAAATACTTCGCAAATGTGTATAACAAAAAAACAAAGATTATGATTTATAAGTCTTTTATATTGTTTCCAAACATGTAACATTTACTATTAATAATGTCTGATGCTTATTAAAATTAAAATGTTTTGATCCGCATACTTTGAAATTTGTGGTTCCTTCAGATTGAAGGAGGTTCCTCATAGGACTGGGGCCAAGTGATTTGTTAACCTTGAAAATCTATTACAATTCCTTCCCATTTTCATATTGATTATACATCAAACTACGTGATTTTTTCTCAGTGTTTGATATTTCTGGTTTTCAAAATCCTATCTTTCTCTGAGGCATTATATCCTTTCCCAATTTATCACAATTTTGTTTGCGGAAATATGTAGTTTTGGTGGATTTTTTTTTTGTCTCGGACAGATTGTGAATGAGACGCTTCCCGCCCTTCTTAAACTGAAGCAAGCTGGAAAGATCCGTTTCATTGGTATAACCGGCCTACCTTTGGGGATTTTCACTTATGTGCTTGATCGCGTCCCTCCAGGCACAGTTGATGTCATCCTGTCATATTGTCATTATGGTATCAATGATTCAACTTTGGAGGATCTGCTGCCATACCTGAAGAGCAAGTGTGTGGGAGTGATCAGTGCTTCTCCTCTTGCAATGGGTCTTCTAACTGAGGCTGGAGGGCCAGAGTGGCACCCTGCTTCTTCTGAACTTAAGGTCAATAATTTATTTTTCTTCCTTTCTAATACTATCCTATAAGAGTGGATTTCTTGCTAAAAGTGTGCTGCTTTAGATTTGATGTGTTGTACTATCTCTGCAATCTATTCATTTCTTCCTACCTGATCTGCCATTAAATGAAGATTAAATGTTTGAATGTCATACTCAGACAAAAGTTTTAACTCCTTTAAGATATTGCTTATTGAAATTAGAACATATAGAAGATCTCACTGAAATCGAGCAATTGACTCTTAAATCCATGGATAGCTTCTAACTTGTGATATTAGATGTCTTATTTTCAACTTGTACTTGTTTGTATCCACTCTCCCAAAGTTCTTCTCCCCACTCGTCAATGCTTCTTCCTGAATCTTCTCCCAAAATAAGCATATTTTGCATCACCAGGCTGCCTGTCGAGCTGCTGTTGATCACTGCAAGCAAAGGGGAAAGAATATCTCAAAATTAGCCTTGCAGTACAGCTTGGCAAATCCCAATATTTCTTCCATACTAGTGGGGATGAAGTCTGTTAAAGAGGTATCTTTTCATCGATCTTTATCTTCTCCATCTAATTCTTCATTTATGAATCCTATGTCATCTTTTGAAAGGATTGGCTGGTTTTTCTATGTTGCTGAAAGAAAGAGTAGGAAACAGAATAGTTATTTTTTGACAGATGAAAAATGGATTTGCTTTCTTATACAGAGTTACAGACTACAAATTGGATAAATAGTAGGATGAGGTAGAAAATCATGACCCCTTTGAACAGGACAAAGGATTGTGTAAGTGAATAGGGACAAACGAATGAGCCTGTAGTCTGGTGTTTTTCTAAATCAACATCAGTTCTTTGTTTACTTTTCTGCCAAAGCATATGTGTGGTCATACTTCAGTTTCTTGAGTCAACATCACCTAAAAACAGACGCATAGATGATGATTGGTTACTCTCCTGGCGAGGTACACATTAGAAGTATGCATGCCATTTTCTCATTTAATTTTCAGAAATAAGTGCTGATTGACTTCCTAAGTACAGCGAAATGGGTACGAGCTTTCATATAGCCAACCACAACTAATTTAGATTAAGGAATAGTTGATTGTTTGCTTGAGTACTAGTTAACTTGCTAGTCCTTTCTGGAAGTCTACTTGAGCTGGAAGCTTGAGGAACATACATTTTGCAACAAATGTCCGACAATGTTTATCTGAGTGCCTAGCCCAAGCATCCATTTCAGATGGTTTTATGTGTGTCCTCGTCTGTCGACTCAGATTGTTTGTGTTAACAATTTTCTTTCACTGTTGTGGGGACACAATTTTCTATGGAATTTTTTTTGGAAGTCTATTGGCTTGTGTCATGATATGCCTTTTTCTTGAAGGTAGAGGAAAATATAGCAGCTGCCCAAGAACTAGCAACGACTGGGATAGATGAAGAAACATTATCAGAGATCACAGATATTCTGAAACCAGTGAAGAATCAGACATGGCCTAGTGGTATCCAACAAAGTTGATTTGTTTGACAGTTTAACGAACTGTGAATTGTGATCTCCCAATTGTGCATGTTTATTTTCACTTGGACATCTAAAACTTGTCCAAGTTGAAATTGTGTGTTGTACTCTTTGAGATCTTTTACCAATCAAAATTAAAATAATGAACAAATGTTGCATTAAATAAGTATAGGAGGCCAGTTTCGATTTTTAATGCCCTTTTGGGAACTGCTTTAATGGAGATTTATTGGGAGCAAACTGGATCTACTGTTGTGGCCATGTAGCCCAAGTTTACTGTATGTTTTAGTTTTAGGGACCAAATTTGATTCAAAGACCTTCAATCCAAAATCTGTTGCTCCAAGTGGTATAAGATATGATGGATGAAGCTATCAAAATTTGATCCAATTGACCTTTATACAGAAATTATCAATCATCGTTAAATATTGGATATTCAAGTAATAGTAAAAGAATATTTATAACTGTCTGTACTCAGCGTTAACTAGAATATGAAATGAAATTACAGTACAAATTTCTCCTTAATAATACTACACACATCCACCTTCTAACTCCTCCCATTAATTACCGAAAGTCTTCTCATTCTCATCAATCTTTGGTACGTGAAGATGTACAAAGAACAGTATAAATTTCAATGCAGCAGGAGTTACAGATTTTCCCCACTATAATTTTGTGGGATGTTATACATTTTTTTACAATGTAAATAAATCGGAGCCCTCGCATTTATGTTTTTGGTACATTGGGAAAGACTCGAAATAAACCAAAGCCACTGGGATCCTTTTACAAATACAGAAGAGGTCACCTGGAGGCATCTGGTGATATGTGCATCCTTTATAGCAAGCAGGGATCACAAACGCTGCTATCTTGCAGCGTGCTGCAATGGTGGCCATGCAATCTCATCATCATTTGTGTAACCGTTGATGAAGAAATCAGAGCAATTCTTTCGACATCCATGGTTATAGGGATTTCGGAACCTTCCATCTGGACCACGAAGATACCCATATCTCACAGCATTTGCCATTTCATTCGTTGTGAGATTCCGAGCTATCTGCTTGGAAGGGAAAGGTTCATCGCATTAATTTTCCATTCATTTATCAGGATATGAAGAAAATTTCGTAAAGGAAAGCTCCTCTGCATTACGATACTAATGCCCTACTGGGATACATCTCTTAATACTATAGCAAGTTACCAAATCCCTCATAAAGAGAGGGTAGCCGATAAATTAAAACCCAGCTACCCTTTTTCTCTTTAAAAAGCTCTCACGAGAGATGAATTCGCGTCAGTCAAGTTAGACAGCATAAAGTACTACCAACAGATTCTGAAACAGCACCAGCGCATCAAAGATTCTGAAAACTGCTCCAAGTATGCCAAGAACTATTTAAAAAATCAATAATCTTATCGAGTAAAGCTCCAAATTCACTATTACGAACATAGAAGACGAGGCAGCTAAACTTGAGCTCATTGGGAAGTCTTTGAGTGCTTAATAATTCACCTACTGTGGTTTCAGAAGAAAGCACAAAACTGTCAATATAAACAGGATTTGGTTTATTTATACTAGTAACTAGTTTAGGGAATTTCATTCCCTTGCAAGGGCATTATTCTATCAGACCTGGGGGGAGGGGTAGGAGTGCTTCTAAAGTGAATCATGAGCAAGATATCTGCAGGCTTCAGTTGCTTAAATGACCAAGAAGGACAAGAAACCCAAGAAATCTAATCTATACCTGGGATATCTGTATTAAGCACAGAGTTACAGCAGCAATCAGAATAACCCCATCCATGAACAGAAAAGCAATTGCACCAGGATGCGCAAAGAAAACATGATGTAACCATGATTCATCGGCTACCGACAATGGTACCGATGTCCAAATTCCTGCAAGAGGTAAAAGGTTCCAACTGTCTTAAACAACCCAGTGCCACTTTATTAGAGTATGCTCCCAGTATCATTCTTGAGACTATTAATACTAAAGATAAAGTTCTTTTTAACATACTTTGAAGAGCAACTGCAGCACCAATTATAGATGTCAAAGTACCCATACAAAGGAAAATGAAGAAGTCCCGCTTATTCTTCTGCAAGGTTTAGCAAAAATGACAACAAACCAATGGTCAATAGCACAGGAGTAAAGAAAAATACTTGCAACACTCCTACAACTTGTATTATGCAAGAAGTGTTTGTGACCTGCATTTAGTGAGGAAACCAACAAATTGATACAAGATAGCCAAAAGAAAGAAAACGAATCAGAAGGGAAGTGTTGATTATGTAAGTACTGTCATCCATAGTTACAGGATTAAATATTCAAATCCCACGAGCAGCAGAGCTGCATCAATAATATTGATGCCATGGCCCAAGAAACTCTTCAGTAGTATTATCATAGTTTACCGAAGATGTGAGGAAACATAGGAGTCATGAACAGGAATATAAAGTTAGAAAACAAAATACTAAGTGCCCATTTGGCTGTAAATAATTATCAGTCCTTTTTTTTTTTTGGATAGGGGTAATAAAGGTCAGTTTTTCCAGAATAAAATTCTGGAAAACAGGTTGGACACAGAAGTGTTACAATTTTCTGGAACTCAGAAACCTCCAAAAAGCTGTTTTAACAATTTTCACTCCAAATCACTCATAAAAATTCAAAAACCAATTTCAATTTGTATTCATGTCCAACACAACTCCAATTTCCAAATACCATTTTCCACTTGAAAACAAATACTACTTTTTCCCAAATATCACAAATTTTATGTTGAAATGCCCACTAACACTCATATGTACCCCATCTAACCAGATAGGTTCCCAAGAGGACAAAAAAGACGAATAACCAGGCATAAAGAAAAAATAATTAGACAAAATCAACAGCTAGCAGATTTTTGTACATGGCATATGTTCCTTAGTAATTTATAAATAGACATACCTTCCCCACACAATTTGAGATCCAGGGACAATGATGATCGAATTGTTCAACACAGCGGTTGCAAGTAGGACAGTGTTTTGACCGAACAGGTCGTATGATCTGGCATAAAAATGTTCAACAAGTCAACGTGATAATAAAAATGAATCATCAACAGAGAATATATCTTGTAGTAAAAAGACTAGGTTTTCTGAGAAACCTTGCAGGTGGGACAAAGCTGAGACCAGTTCCCAGTCCAACTGGAAGTATTGTCCAGATCAATGTTCAATAACAGATCCTGGAAGAATCAGCTAACATCATTAAGTAAATTAGAATACATTAAAATCGCTGTCAAATGATTCCAAAATGAGAGTGGTACCTGAGCATCAGGTTGATCAGCAACTCCAGTCTTAATGTAACCTGGATCTTTTCTGCAAACAAAATGAAACAATCATCTTTGGCTCCGTAATGAGGGATGAGAAGCTATGTGCAGGCATGTTTACCAAAAAGAAACATGTATGACAAAATGTTTATGTATGGCTTTCAGGGTCAAAATTAGGATATTGCCACATAAACAAGCCCATTCATAAATCCAACATTGTACTGGACAATACCAAAAAATCTATAACAATGTCTAGGGATCATAGTGATATAAAAGACAAGAAAGAAAAGACTGATTGAGTAGATGGTTCATCAATGATAATGGTGAAAGGGAAGGGAAACAAGGGAAAGGAAGATGAAGCGTCTTTAAGAACAAATAATTCTTTTGCTTGAAATTTTTTTCCTTCTGCTTTATCAAAATCTAGTTTGGAAAGACCTAACTACCTCCTTTCATAAATCTATGTTTTTTGTGGATCAAGAATCACACATGTTAACTTATGTTTTTTGTGGATTAAGAATCACAAATGTTAAACTTTTGTGTCAGGGAACATTGTCAGTTGAATGCAGTTCTATGACTGTGACTGTTGCCACCATTCCAGAGTGCCATGTTCCTCTTCTAGTACATACATAAAATTTGTGCATCATACTATGAAGTTTGTAGTCCCTTCGAGGACATACGATTAAAAAAAAACTATGAAGTTTGTACAATTAGGCAAAGGGAAATAACAGATTTTAAGCAACATCACCAGTATCAAATGCTATATTTGCCTCGAAGTTTCCGTGCCTCATACTCTGAACTGGGGAACCTCTTGGACACTGCTATACTCTGATTACGTTGATTATTTGCTTAAATAGAATAAAGCATACAAGAACTCCCATTGACCTTAACACAATATGGGTTTAGGCTGATTTAGCACAATATCATAGTAAATTACGTGGGTTTTGCTGTCTCGATCACTCAAATAATTAAACAGGAAAAAGTTACCTACTGCAACGAACTAGCACTAGGAGTGCGGCAACTGCCATGGAAACACCAGTCCATCCCCAAAGTGCGACAACAGCAGTAATTTTTGTAAGACCAGGAGCTAGTAAAACAAGATCCAGTAACAATTAGCAAGTGCCGCCTCCAACTAAGAGAACAAAAAATAGCCACTAGAAGTACCATCACCCACCAAAGAGGACTGAACTGATGAAGAGAATGACGTTGACAACTATAACAGCGAATAGAATTGGAGCATAACCCTTATGCCCCATTTTAGCAGGGCAAACCTTGTCTTTCCACTGCTTTCTCTGTGACTGTTGGGCATTAGACTGCACAAAATTGAATTTCAAACTGTCATTCAGACGAAATAGTTCCAACCTCAAGACACTGCTACAAAAATGAGAAATAGTAACTGCATAACGATAGAGAATAAAATCAGCATGGGACTTGAAAATTGTAAAATGACACAACAACAACAACAACAACATACCCAGTGAAATCCCACAAGTGGGGTCTGGGGAGGGTAAAATGTACGCAGACCTTACCACTACTTCAAGGGTAGAGAGGCTACTTCCTGGGAAAATTGTAAAATGACAGATGACATAATTTATCTGCTAAATTTTTCCCGATTTTTGAGTTTGTTTGGGAGAAGAGGATGTTGAAACTCTAAACAACAACAACAACAACAACATACCCAGTGGCATCCCACAAGTGGGGTCTGGGGAGGGTAAAATGTACGCAGACCTTACCATTATCTCACGGAGATAGAAGGATGTTGAAACTCTAATAAAAATAAATTGAACAGCACCTGAGAGCAGTTTTCAGAAAAACAGTAGGATCAAGGATGACCTAACAAAATCTTCACCCCTGACTCTTTTTATTGGAAGTCAAGAAAATCATAAAGACTGCTGCACCGAAGCATAATGTTTACACTACAACAACAACAACAACATTATGCCCCAACTGCATACCAGTTGGTGTCAGCTATATGAATTCTCACTACCCGTTTTGCTAGTGGTAGATGATCTGGAATTCTGGATAATCTAGTAGGTTTGTTAGGAGCCTTGTAAATTTTATTTCTCTTTGTACTCTTTCTGTGTTGTTTTGGAGGTAGCCAGCATACCTTTACCCTTAATGATGAGGAATACAATAGTACCAGTTTTCAAAAAAAAAAAAAAAGAACTCAAAATTCATGACAATCCAAGGCATCCATGAAAATTATGAATTTTAGCACGGATCCAAATCCATCCATCCACGGGAGAATTGTTGCAAATTCATCCCAAATACACTGCCCCGAAATATGCACCCCACCCCCAAAAAAAGAACCTAGTTACAAGGAAAAGAACAGAAACACAAGTATACAAGGATTATAAGCACGCCAAATGACGGGATCTTCATAAAAATTCTTTTTTTTTATTGCGGAGTAGGGGTGGGGGGATTAAGATAGCACTATATGTTTTAAATAATCTCATTCAGAATCGCATCTGGATACAAGCAACCAATTTGAACTTCCAGGTTGGGAAACTTTCAAATTGTTCCGCAACGGTAATTATGGACAATAGATAATTTCTATAAAAAGAGTTACCTACAAGTATAAGTGCTATTTGTCGATGACCTTTATCAGATGCAAGCTCTGCAGGAGTAAGTCCTGCATTATCTTCGACTGTTAATTCCTCCTTTGTGCCTGCATGTACAAGTAAAGTGCAAGCCTCTGCATTTCCTCTTAATGCTGCCCAATGCAAAGGAGTGCAACCTGCAAATGCTTGAAGTATCAGCATTATACAACTATGATTGTGCTTCTAAACAATAATTTGGCGCCTGGATGTATGTAGATAGCACTTCCTGTGGTCAATCAGCAAAATTTAATAAAATTATCATAATTAATGACTGATTAATGACTGCTGGATCGACTATTTCCATTTCCACCAAATTATCATAATTAATAACTATGATTGGTTCAAGGCCACATGCATAAGTAAAATCTCCCCAATTTGCAAGAGCATTACATTTACACCGAGAGAATTTAAGAAAATGGTACATTCAATACAAACATACCATCTTTATCTTGTCTTCCTTGGAAAGCATCTCTAAATAGAAGTAACCTAATTGTATCACCAAATCCTTTGTATGCAGCCCTAGTTGGAGATACCAGGGAAAATGCTTATAAGAAATCATAACATAATGGATAACTGCTGCTGAGAAATGAGGAAACAATATAAAGAACTAACATGACGATCAACTCAGTCAAACATTCATTTTTATATTCCACAAACCTACACCAGAGGGCGAGAACTCTGTCTTCCGTTGCTTGATAAAATAAAAATTTCAATGTCCAATAGGGAATGTGGAATGCCCCAAAATGCAGGCAATACCAAGAATAAAAGATTTAACATATGTGGAGTATAAAGGCACACCAAAGATAGAAAACTGAAAATTACACCAAAATCAAGAGTGTCATACTATGTCAAACAATGGATCAGTCTCGCTATTTAAGATTTGTGGAGATGAAACTGCTAATAGAAAGTTAGGAAGAAGCATAAAGAAAGAGGGAAAATTACCAATCCAACTACGACCAAAGCTAGAAAACACGGAGATCAAACTTCACATATCCAAGCCATACTTGAGTCCTGATGTTCCACACCACTAAGACCTGTGCAGCACCAATCCACTGAGTTGGGGCCTTCATCACTTTACCTCCATTCTACAACTAAAAGACAATACTTCTTCCCCAGTTTTCTGTCTGTAGTTTATTAAATGGGATCTTTTACAGAAGTTTGGGAGTTACTTAGCAAGAAACAAACTTCTGAGCAAATAACCTATCAACTCCTTTATTCAATCAATGAAAAATCAGAAAGGAAGAGGAAAAGACATCCTTATCAGATTTAGGCAAAGAAAAGTGTTTACGTCCATTGAGTCATCAGAACTATTTTGGTACTTTCTATTGTATGTTGAATGACTGGAATCTATTGTGTGTGATAGTGGAATATGAAATATATGGAGTTTAACCAAGGCTAGAGCAACTCCCACACCCCACGGACATGTAAAGTTTCCACGTTTTTGCTTCACTGACAGTATATCTTCTGGATCTTCTCCTAAGGATTGTAGTTTGACATATTCAAAATATTTGACTCTTAAAATTTCTCACATTCATGTCAGGAACTTAATTAACATACCTAGACTGCCTGAAGCCAGCTAAAAACGGGTTCCAAAATAATTAGTTTATTTACCATTGTGCAATGAGATACATAAGACTAAAATGAAAACATTGAGAATAAAAGAGGAGAATATCAGGGAATTATATGTTCATTCAGTATTCATGATTAGGAAAGTAGCCAGATCTCAGGCAAGGCAAGAAATAACATCTATACGCAGAAGGATAATTTCTATCCCAATAAAACTACAAGTGAACTTGCCATGAAACTAACACAGACTAAAAACACATCCAGAGATCACAACGAAATATAGCAAGAAGTCATGAGAAGTTTGTCACTTGAAAATCGAGAAGATGATGGATTTTCAACTCAAAACCGAAAACTCATACTATAAGTCTATAAATGCTAAGGGTGCTAATATACCAGTGAAGAGGGCTCCTCCCATCATTATCTGGTACATTAAGGTCAGCATGATACTTCACAACAATGTGATTTACAAAAGCTGTTTGTCCATACTGAGCTGCAACATGAACTGCCTGTAAAGGAAGTACACATTCTTCAACAGTTGATATGTGTGAAAAAAAACTTCAAGAAAAGCCTTATCCAAGAAGATTGAATTATGTAATACCTCTAGCATGTGCTCTAGGTCTGGGGAAAATGGAAGAAGATGACTAATGGTCAAGAGGAAGCATGAGAACGAGAAGCCTATAACTGAGTATGAAACTCGCATAAAACGAATTTAGAAATATGTAAGGCAAAAGTTCTGTATGATCCATCTGCCAATACAAGCACAGGTGATGGATCCTTTATTTCATTGAAACCTTAGACTTCCAGACTAGATATACAAACAAAACACAGTCATTTTAATTCAAAGTTTTTACCAAATTCTCTTTTAGGTATTCAACAATGGGTTTTCAGCCACAAGTCTACAATACTCACTTTTTGAAAAACAACAACTAGAAACTTCATTACTCCTACTGCATCCAACTTGGACTGTATTCATTATCTAAATGACATAGCATAATGTTGAAGTGTTTTACCATCTCATTTAAAGAAGTTGCTTCATCCCATGAGGATTCAAAAGTTCAGGATGACAATTCAACAAGTTACTATAAATACCAATTTTTTTTCCATAAGTGATAATTTTATTAAACAAAAGTAGAACTAAGGATGTTCTGGAAGCTACACAGGGACCTAACAGTGGTATAAGTTCCATCATGGAATCAATGCCAGAAAAAAAACTTACTTCCAGCAACAAGACTAAGGAAATTAGAAAGATTAACTACATCTTGTATCTGAAAATAGCAACAATAATACCGGAATTATGACTAGTTGGACATTAAAAATGAACATTAAGTATAATATATTACCCGATAACCATTAACGTCAGCAGCCTCGACCCGTGCACCATTCTGCAACAACACATCGGCAGCTGCAATTGATCCTCGCACTGCTGCCCAATGCAACGCAGTCTGCCCCACATTGTCCGTCGCATGGACATTTCCCCCGTGCTAAACACGAGACCAAGTAGAAAACACCATATTTTACCTCCAAATGATCAATTAAAAACTCGATCCACAAATTTTATTTTATTTTTAAAAAAAAACAATAATACCTCGATGATATATTGGACTATATCAGCGAAATTGTTGAGAGCAGCCCACTGAAGCGCGTAATATCCGTTGCCGTCCGGTTGGTAAACGGAAAGGCCGTCAACTTCAACGAATTTCCGGAGTTTCTCAAAATCACCATAAGCGGAAGCAGAGTAAACATCGATTATGGCTGGTTGGTTAGGGTTTGGAAAATCCGAAATCTGCTGATCGTTGGAGTCGGAAACGATCTCGATTTCTGATGAAGCCATTGATAATTTGAAAAATCTGGATCCAAGTGTTGAGGTTAGTAATAGTAGCTCATTCAATTGTCGTGAAGTTGATTTACTCGGGAAGGTGGATATCATTCAAAGCACAATATACTAGTACTCTAGTGTGTTAATTACTCTACGGCTGCTGCCGCGCTGAATTTTAACAAGAAACATAAATCCAAATAAAGGATTGGGCATATGAAGTTTATTTTCAGAAATAATTATCTAATTGCGCTGCTATATTTATTATATTTTTTTTATTATTTTTCTCCATTTCAAAAATTTTAAGATTTTTTTCTATATATTAATTTAGTAATTGGAATATATTAATTCTAATTCTTGAATTATCTCAATATTTAATGTATTATACTTTAAATGTTACTCGTTCATACTTAAAATTTAATTTTTTTATTCGGAATTGAATTAATTTATTTGAATTGCCATGTTTTTTAAGGGATTTTTGTAAATTAAAAAAAAATAAGAAAAATAATAATTAACTCTTTACCCTATGCAATTTATATAAACTTTACTTATTTTTAATGTATATATTTTTTATAAGAAATTCTTCTTTTATATAGTGAAAAAATAATTAAAATGATACACAAGATATTTCTATCTATTATTAATAAGGAGGGAGTTGTTCAGCGGATAAACACTCACTTTCAATTTAAAAATTGTAAAGACGGTGAGTTTAAATTTCCAAAAACAAAACAATTAGAGTTCAAAAAATAATTTCTTTTATTTACATAAGAATTTTTCTACTTTTGTAGGGAAGCAACTTTTTTTTTTCTCAAACATATTCTTATCATTATATTTTTCACTCAAACTTTGAATGTGTATAAATTAATTGCCATATATAATAGTGTATCTCATGTTAATAGTTATTGTGTAGAATGCAAATGTCTACAAATTTAAATATTTATTTCCGTACATCTAAAACTTGACAATATAAATATTAATTGAAACTAACTTAAAAGATATATTTATATATTATATTATAATTAAAAAATTTCTTTTTAAATGAAATATATATCATTTAATACAAAATGACAAAAGAGGTAAAATGCATTCTTCTGTCTACTTTTACTTGTTTATTATTTTAAAAATATATTTTTTATTTTTAACATATTAAGAAAAATAATTATTTTTTTATATTTTAATACTAATTATTTATTCCTCAAATTATTTTTCAAAATTCAATACTTGACATCAATTAACAGAAATAAAATAATCAATTATTCATGCCAATAATTAATAAATATGTGAAGTCTACGAGTAAAAGTGCAGCGAAGGATTATATAAAATATATACTCCCTCCATTTCATTTTACATGCCATAATTTAATTTAATACCATATTTATTAAAAAAATTAAAAATTTATAATCTAAAATTATTCATAAATATTTATATTATTAAAAATAATTTCATTAAAAATAATAAAAAAATCTTAAAATTAAGCTATTTTTAATTATACTCCCTCCGTCCCAATTTATTTGCCACGTTAAGGTTTGACACAATCCTTAAGAAAAAATTAATTAGTAGTATTGTTTAACCAATATATCCCTTATAAATAATTAAACTTTTATCTATATATGTGTTTTCTTAATTCTAGAATAATTAATGCTAAGAGAAAAATTGAAAAATAATAATTAATTCTCTCTTGATTATTCAAATGGACAATTATTTTGAGAAAATTATTTTTAATATATATGACAAATAAATTGAGACGGAGGGAATAATAAATAATTTTTTTTTGGACGGTATAAAAAAAATAATAAAAAATCAGCTGTTACCATTTGTATATATGTGGTTGCAGGTAGTGATAGGTTGATAGCAGCATTACCCACTTTCACTGCTTCATCTTCTCCAATTATTTCTCTTGTCCCTTTGGATTGAGCAAAACAGCAATGGCGGCGGCAAGAGTCATGGTATCAGCCAGCAACACTTTGACAGCTTCGCTTTTATTGAAAGGTCCATTACGAAGGCCCAACAATTTCAGCCTTTCCTTCGGAAACGGAACTGTGCAAAAGAGGCAACTTTTCACTTGCAGTGCAATCTACAATCCCCAGATTCATACTATAGAAGAAGGAAAGCCCGAAACCCTAGATTACCGTGTGTTTTTTTCGGACAATTCCGGCAAAAAGGTAAATACTTATCTCCCTCTTGACAGTAGATTTGTTGTTATCTGTGTATGTGTATGTATAGTTTGAAAATTTCTTCACTGTAATGAAATGAGTCCCAGTAGTTGCAGAGGATCACATAATTGCCCCTAGTAGTTGTAATCGATTGATGGATTGGCATACTGATGAAATGTCTAATTGCGAGATTTGTTATCCATGAAATTTGTTCAGCGAGACATTTCCATAATCTGTAATTTAAGTATGACGCTATGACGCAAAGAAGGGTAGTTGAAAACTGCTGATAAATATTGGGTCACCTATTTCATCTTTGTTAGTGTTTACTTAGCGGAAAACACATAGCTTTTGGTCTCTCCAGGTACAATAATGACAACATATTATATCATGTCTTTGTAATGTGCAGATTTCCCCCTGGCATGACATACCGCTACATTTGGGTGATGGTGTTTTCAATTTTATTGTTGAGATCCCCAAAGAATCAAGTGCAAAGATGGAAGTTGCTACGGATGAGCAACACACGCCCATTAAACAAGACACCAAGAAGGGGAAACTACGATACTATCCGTAAGCCTATATGTCACCTCTCAACATTCTTTTAGTATGTTATATTTCAAATGTAATTATCTTCTTGTTTCCTACCCATTTTGCTTTTTGTTGGGGTGGGATTTGACCTATTATAATTTGCAAGTTAACTACAGTTCTCTGTGGGGTTCATACTTTTAGGTTACATATTTTCTGTTGTTTAACAACGACGGATACACTCACTCCTCAATTATAGACTGATAAGACTTGTACATCACTAATGTTGTGTAATCATAGCTGCATGGAGTTGTCTAGTTTCTAATATCTGCAATTCTTTTGTTTGTTGTTATGTATTTCTTGTGCAACTGTCAGATATAATATTCACTGGAACTATGGATTGCTTCCTCAAACATGGGAAGATCCTTCTTTTGCGAACTCCGAAGTTGAGGGGGCATTTGGTGATAATGATCCTGGTATGGTTCTATAATTCTAAATAGTTAACAACTATATTCTGATCTATCTATCAAAACAAAAGGAATAGAAAACACAATGGTGTTAGAGATTGTCTTAATAGGTTGAATCTCTCTATGTTTTTTTCTCATTTGTAGTTGATGTTGTTGAGATTGGGGAAAGCCGTGGCAAAATTGGCCAGGTTCTGAAGGTCAAACCTTTAGCTGCTCTGGCAATGATTGATGAAGGAGAACTTGACTGGAAAATAGTTGCTATTTCACTAGACGATCCTAGAGCTTCACTTGTTAATGATGTTGATGATGTAGAGAAACATTTTCCGGTATGTTTGAAGGGCAATAAAGTTGCTGTTTTTTGTTGATCCTCTTTCCTCTCCCTTATGCTTGTGCAACACATTTATGCATCACTCTCTCTAGCTCTCTGTATCTCGCTTTCTTTTGTGGTGCTGTGATATGCCTCTTTGGCTAAAGATAGTTGCCCTGGAATCTCCTTTTCAATTTTCATTTAGCTTACGTCAGACTTGTTTTGCAATGTCTTTTATGGTAAATTAATCATTTTTTAATGAAGAGTCTGGTTAATTTATCATAAGAACTGGCATACTAGAGCTTGAGGTCTTGACTAGTGATCATTGCCCAGGAACCATGATAGAAATAACAGAATGACTCTATGCATAAAATGAGTGATCTTGATATTTTTTTAAATTAGCTGCATACTTTGTTGGAGTGAGAGAGCTATTAGTTCCACTGAATAAGATATAACAGAGGCATCCGAAATACTATACCTATGTGAATCTTGCTTTTGTTTCCTACAAGCAAATTGGAACATTAGTATAACTTGCTTACAAAACATACTTGTATAAATAGTGCAAGTTCCTGTATTCTTTTTAGTCTCATTTTATTCCTTTTGCTATCATATTGCATGAAAAAAAAATCATGCCCATCTAGTAACTCCTCTTTAAGATTATTGTGGGTTTTCTTCTTTATCGAGGAATCACTGTGGGTTATTTGACGTCTCTAACTGCTGATAGTTACCTTCCTGTCTGAAGTAACTGTGTTGTCCTTAATCTCACTGTTTGGCATGTTCTCGAGATAAACTCTATACTGGAATTTCACTACTCCAAATGTTTGGCGCATCTTATCTGCTACTGAGTTAGATTCTTAATGTTAATATCTGTATACATGTAATGGTATTTTTTGATGTTCTTGATTATGGTACTAAAACATAGCAACGATTCCACATAGAGACTAGTGATCCACTTTAGCCTGCTGAATGAAGTTCCTTCGTTTCTTGCCATTTAGAAGGAAGTAAATGATCTTGAATGCTAAAAGTACTAGAGAAGGGAGCTTGTTTGAGAAACTGTGTTTTGAGTAATGCCCACACAACATGATGCTGGTGTGGGTTGAAACTCTGGCCATTTGGTCACAGCATCTCAACTTAATTATTTGAGTTAAGCTTTTTCAATTCAAACTTTCTATTATTGTCCTTTTCTGCTAGCAGTAGTCGTTGAATTGAATCACTGTGTGGATTTTATGTTTGCAAGCTCCTTATTCTGTAAATTTCTCAGGGCACTCTCGCAGCAATCAGGGACTGGTTTAGAGACTATAAGATACCTGATGGAAAGCCTGCCAATAGGTTTGCTCTTGGCAACAAGCCAGCAAACAAGGTATTTGCTTTCATAAAAGTTTTTGGTTAGGTGTGATTTCTTCAAAGATCCTTGTTTCTATTTCCCCTTAGTTTCTTGAAACATTATACTTTCAAACAGAGCTAACATAAATATCCAAACGGACATGATAGTAATGTTTAAGAAAATTGGCAATTGCTTGTTTTGCATGCCCCTTGTGTTATATATGAAGATGACTCCACCCTCTCCTGCTGTGGTTTCATATATAACTGCAAGATCCTGCAATTGCTTTTGATTCACTGCAAGGCACAATGACATAAGTATAATAATTATATTGAAATCCTGATAACATTCTCCAGGTCTACTCCTGTCGGATAAAGAGGTTTAATCTTGTATAACTGTATCCCTTACTCTGCATGACCATGCTAATGATCTCTTTTCCTTGCACCATCAGGATTATGCTCTTAAGGTTATTACAGAAACCAATGAATCTTGGGGAAAGCTGGTCAAGAGATCAATCGCTGCTGGTGAGCTTTCACTTGTATAAATGCAAGATCAATAGAGAGCATAATCCAGCCAGTGTTCCTGCTTGTAACCTAGACGAGGAAAGTGTCCCCAGGATTGTACACCTCGCTTTTGAGGTGGAAGTCAATCCACATTTTTTGGACGGTTTTTGTTAAAAATGTTACTGTTTTTCTATTTTTATCATCCATAATTTTGTTCAGGCAGAACGAAAACAAGAACAAAAACAGGTGTATTGGTGGATGAATTGATCTTTCATTCTCCAATTGCATCAGTTGAAAATTAAAACTGGGTTTATCCTTTAGCTAAGCCATTCTAACCATTAATGTGTTGTGTAGCTTCTTGCAATGTTCTATAATATGATTATCTAGTACTCCATATTACATATTTCAATTATCTTAATAGTCGACGAAAATTCTAAAGGAGCTATGTCATCTACAAATTTAAGACTTCTTTGCAACCAGAGAAGTTTTAGAAGAACCCCTTATATTGAATATTAGTGTCAAGTGATTTAAATGGGTTTTTTCAAGTAAATAGGACAATATAACCATCAAGCAGGATCATCCCAAAATTAGTATTCACTTCATAAACTGTCTTCGGCATTTATTTTTGCAAAATAGAAACGCGTGATCATTGAAAAGACCTAGAGAAAGAAGAGGCAAATCAAAATATGATGCAGAACCACCAAAACCAATATAAAAGGAAGATGTCTTTGGAATATCTTTTTCTAGGCAAGGATAGGTACAAAAAGGAGAGGGAACAACCACAATGTAGACCCCCAAAACTATGCAGAGCTCTTCTTAATAACCTAGAATATTGTTTACGTCACTCTTTCTTGGCTAGTTAGTAGACTATATTCGCCCGTAGAGGTAAGTGGAACCCAACAGTTTCCCAGGAAGCAACTAATAATTAACATAAGCAGTTTCAACAAATTGATATTAAGAGTTAATTGTAGTTACACTGTATACGTGAAGAGGTTTTATTTACACAGAGATGAGAGAATCAAAGAATTTACATTAAGCCTCGGAGGACAATTATTTGGTACTTGCGCCTACGCGAGGTGACAGATACAAAGGTGAAATTGTCAAGATACATGCAAAACCAGGCCCAAAAACAACCATTATCAAGAGAAAAGAATCAAAGAGTTTACATTTCCTTTGTCCAGCAGCAGCTACAGAACTAAATACTAGGAGGATTCGATAGGGATCTCAATCGGTTCAGCACTTTTCTCCTTGAGCAATGGCTGTGACCTCGCTCTCTCAGCATCACTTATTTCATCCCCACCATCTTCGTTGGATCTATCTACGCTGTGAAGAAAGATGCCTACACATAAAAATGTCATCAATAATCACCCTAAATCTTTTGCCCGTGTCGTTTCAAGGATAAAGATTTGGATTTCGAGGCGTTCAATGAGAGTACAATATACCTATAAACCAAATTCCAGAGGCTATAAATAGAATTGCTGTCAACATCAAAGCAGTGGCCCTCCAATTGTGAATGTGATCCTGTAAAAGAGAAAAAATAAGAGGATATTCATCAATGTTATCAAGAACCATGAAATCAACTATTACATAGTTACAATATAACTTTTTACTACTGCTACACCCATAATTGACCTTTTCCAAAATCAATTTAACGGTTAGACTAGTTATTGGAAACCATCCTAGGGCCTCTCTGTCTTTCATGTACTATAAGTTAAACTAAAGATTTGTGCAAACAAAAGCAGCTTGCACTTCCATTCTCGTAACTATTGGAGAGAACAGTCTTGCATATGTAAAACATGGTTCCCTTTTTATCAAAACCAACCATATTTCAGATTGTGAGTTATTTTATTCATTATTGTGAGAAGAGGGAACAAATGCATATTCTCTTTTCTTTTTTCTTATTTCCGTTGCTATACATTATCTGCGAAAGAGGCAACCACCAACTGATGATTCAAAACAGCACTATGTGAACAATCACTAAGCCTCTTCCCTCTACAAAATATCATGCGTTCTCACAGTCACAGACTTCCAAAACTAGAATAGTTGATAAACAATGAAAGCGCACTGAATGGAGCTTCGATGTTCTCCATTATCGGTTGGTGGAGTTACGAATATCCTCCACCAGCAGGGAGGAGAAACGCTCCAGTGAGAATGCTGCAGATAGCCAGCACACCACATCAAATGGTAAGGCTTGCTTTCAATGTGTATATACAAGAGAAAAGTAGGAAAAAGAAAAAGAAAGGGGCAAATAATATAAAGGTTGGGCTTAGTCAGAGAAAGGAACGGAAAGGAGTTTGCCAGAGAAAGAAATGGAGAAGAGTTTGTTCAAGAATCAAATTGAGAGGAATAGCCGGAAAAAGGGAAACAAAACAGAGGATCTGGATGATGGGGTTAGGAGCATTAAGGAAAATAAAAAATGGGGACAATGCTAACCTATAAAGCCTTGTAATCATTAGCAAAGCTCAGATAAAACGTGTGCATCTTTTGAAGCAGGAAAAAGAACTCTTTAAAGAGGGAAAGATTAAATTGCAAAAACAAGATCAATGAGCAAGCACAAACCTGGACAACCCCTACAAGAGGAGAGGAAGGCACATCACCAAATATATGAATTGAAACAGTAGACATTGCCATTGACAGTGGTCTCAAACTTGGTTTGACGGAATGGAGACAGACATAGTTTACAGGGCCCTGCAGTCAGATGCTTTACTGTAAGATGAAGTAAAACTCGAAACAAACAGTATCAACCCTAAAAATACAACTAAGTAAGCATCTTAACTAAGTGAAAGCCAATTACTCTTTTGAAAACTTCAAAAGGAATGGAAAAAAGGATGTATAGGTGGGAGATGAGACCAGTCATCCAAACAATTTGGTGGTTAAATAACGTTTTTTGCCCCAAAAAAGGACACATTTTATCACATTTATGAATAACACATATATAGTAACTGAGGAAATTAGGGAAAAAAACTTTGCAGAAAACATTTTTAAATGTTAACTCCATATTGAACTAGTGTACAAAGAAGCAGACAAATTTACATAAGAGTGCAGGATTAGATAATAGAATTACCTGTGTTGCAAATACTAGCAGTTCTCCTATTGCAAAAAGAGGAATGAAAGCATATAAACTCTTAAAACAAAAGGCAGCAAAGCAAAATATTGCTCCAAGGAATGTTGCCACTGAGAGAAGCTGCAGTACAGAATAGTGACGTCATTAGAATCGGGGTTTTGAAGGGTTCAAATGAAAACACCAGAAGAAAGGATAGGTGTCATTAACATAAAAAATGAACTTCATAGGTCATCCTTCTTTAAAAGGTGAATTTGAGTAAATTGAAACAGGGAGAAAGAGTTGTGCAAGTCAAAAGAAAGTTCTTCTGGGATATTTTACCCCCTGATCAAGAAATTCTTGTTTGTTTTACATTAAGCAAAGATTGATCATCACATTGGACACTAGATAAAATGAGAAATATTTCTAGAGATTAAACAGAATCTTAGGACAAAAAGTACGCACTTTAAAGGCGTTGGATATTGTGGACGTCATTTGATCCAAAACAAAGCCTCCGGCCAAGGTTCCAAATATTCCAGATACAATAGTAATACCTCCAAACATCATGTCTGCATTTTTCTGCACAAACACCAATTACAGATCAGCTAACATGTACTTGATTTTGGGGTATTTGATTGGTTCATGTACAGCTGAATGGCATAACCAGATGACGCAAACCAAAAGAATATGAGTGGATGAGCCATGATCAAATTGAGCTCATTTCACTTGTACTTAGAAACAACAACATACCCAGTGTAATCCCCACAAGTGGGATTTGGGGAGGGTAGGATGTACACAGACCTTACCCCTACCTTTGTGGGGTAGAGAGACCGTTTCCGATAGACCCTCGGCTCAAAAGGAATGTTACTGCTCAATTGTACGTAGAAAATTCCAAAACGTGAAACCAAGAACAGTGAAAGAGAAAAATCAACAGAATCATGCAAGCATAAACTTAACCCTTGAGAATAGTTGTGAAGCGGGATAATGGATCTGAGAGCTTACCATATGGTATATGTTATAACCAGCTTTTGGTCCCCAATAGGAATATGCACCAATTACAAAATTATATGCTATGTATCCTGCAAGAAACCACTCAAGTTCAGAATTAGAGTTTAGAAACCTATCAAACAGGCATAACAAGTTTAAAGAATAATCAGATTTCTTTGTTTTGGGAAAAGAAGACATTCAGAAAAGGTTCATTATCATGTTCCAATATTGGGATCCAAAGAAGAGGTAGCATGACAAGATTGGAAGTTACAAAAGTTAATAAAATACCTAGGACATTGATGACATAAACCTTTTCGAGACTAAGCATTTTCAGATCCTTCCAAAATCTTGTCAACTCATTCAAATAGCTAGGAGCACCTTTCGAACTGTAGAAAAGAGAAGACAGCACGAAGAGGTCAGTTGAGTGAAAGCAAAACACATATTGCTCATACTTAATCATATTTGCGGGATGGGTGATAGATCATGGCTATGTTAAGACCATCAATAACATCACAAGTTTTATGAAGGTTCCTTACCTGTCCTTGGAATCTTCCTGTGTTGGCAACAAACCATTGCTACAACTTGAAACAGCTGCATTAATGACAAGAGTTGGGGTCAAATAATGGTTCAATCGAGAAAACCATGAGAAGTTAAGTGCATACAGAACACCTAAAGGGGGAAAAAGATAAGAAAGAATGATCAAGTGCACAGATACAAAGCTATCGCTTACTGTTCTACCACTTCAAGTATCTTTGTATCCGGTAGAAGTATATGAAAAGGATCACGAATAGATCTTTATTTAGTTGCTCCATACAATTGTTTGTAAATGAAGCACTAACCTACTTTCCGACCAATTCGACTTATTACTTAGTAACTACTATATTTATATCAATATGTCACACCCAAAGCCATACACAAAGAATGTTATCAAGGATACAAAGGGAAGAAATGTAACCTGGCACACATTTATTAATTTTGAGACTATCCAATGCTTCTTTAATTTCTACAAAAGATAATCATGGGCAAACTCTAAGTAAAGAAACCTGGGGTGATGCTTTCCATTTTAGCAATTGAGGAGTTCCACTAGGCCCCTAGTTCTTTCATCCATTCAACTATAACGAGTTAATATATTTCTTTCAAAACAAAGACTCTTTCCAACACGATTTTTGTTCACAAAGTAACTAAGTTGAGCACAGAGAAACTTCTGAGGACAAAATTCTGGAGAAGGTAGGTCATGCTGAGAAAGATGATCAAAGTTAGGACAAGAATCACATTCCCCTGTTGCCTAAGTACGCAAAGTGTAATAGACATGTCTACATGTCTGTGATAATAGGCACTACCTTCTTCTGGGCAAGCGGTCAGGGGAGAAGTCAATGGTTTTTTTGATCCGGTGTGAGAGAATCCTGTATAAACATTTGAAGAATATCAGAAAATGCATACAAGAATAAGGACCAAAAGACTAATTTACAGTTACCTTTTAACTGCAATGGTTTCATAAATAAACCTAAAACTGCAAAGGGAAGCATTAGTAATGCCTCTATCCAAAATGCCCAACGCCAGCCAAGATGATCGCCAACCTATCAGAGTGTGGAACATTAGTAAAACTTGGTATGAACAATGAATCACATTCCACAAGAGAACATTAAACTTGACCACTGAAAAGTGAGCTTACCAGTCCACCATATACATAGCCAATCGCTATCCCAGTTGGTATACACATATAAAATATTCCCAGCCATGCTGTTTTCTGGATTAAAAAAAGGAACTAGCATTCACAAGATATACAATATGCAAAAGCATCAAGAGATATACCCAAGCAGCAATGAAGTTGAAGAAGCATGCAAAAACAAGTGATTGCACAATTTTTTTCCAGTTTTATGTCCTTGAACCAAGGGTGAATTGAAATGAGTGTTCGCTTGAATTAATTTAAAATGAAGACTTGCATAAAGCCTAGGCATACTTATTTAAAAACAGTCAGACAACGACAAAATACTAAGCTTCAAACCTGAGCTATTCACACAGTTGCATATATGAATCCTCATTATCCAATTCACTCAATTTGAAGCAGTTTCATTTCAATATTCAGCAATTTAAGTTCTCTTACACTAGAAATTGCAATAGTCTAAAAGCCAAAGAAGCAATCTCAATAAAGTAACTTGATATGCTCAATGGGTCAAACAATTTAAAAAGTGACCTCAGAAGTTGATTTAAGCAGCAGCGATGTAGTTTTATCAAGCCTAAGTCGTCAACTTAAATTTTAAGGAGAATAGAAATTGCTCCTTTATCAGGGAATCTAGTGATTCATGGACTAGGTAATATGGGTAATTTTCCAGCATCTGAAAGAAAAAAGTTGACTCACTAATAACATCGTTTTGTTGTCTTAATACCGCAAGTGATAACATCCAAAGCCCATTCCTACGAGGCTACAACAATAGCCTTCTTATAACATCCAAAGGAGCGATCAAATGCAAGTGCTTTAGGAGAAGCAAAAAGCTTGCCTGATAAATACATATATGTGCTTGTGACATCAGTATTGGAAGAGGATATGGAGCCAACTTGGCAAAAATGAGACTGAAGTTGTGGCTGCAAACTTGAAACCTTGTCCACAAATAGCAGGAGATGCAAGAGTAGTATCTCAAAGTTGTGGTTGTTGCCTAAAATTTGAAGCCCTGACTTCAAGGGGTTTTCCGTTCCACGGCCTCGCAAGTCTGGTGAGATTATTCAGGGCGAGCTTGTATATGTTTGTACGCTTTCGAAGGAACTATAAATTAGAACCCTAGATTGATTTTGAGTTAGTTTTTAGCTTTGGAGAAGTCTAGTTTTGAGAGGCTTAGCCTAATTTTACACTTTCTAAGCGTAGAGATTTTTTTTTTGATAAAAAAGAATAACACTCTAGGGGTCGTTTGGTTGGGACTTGGGAACAACTTATCCCAGGATTATATCCTGGAAAGCAGAAGAATAAATGATAAGGTCATTAGAGATATCGTGCTTGAATTTTTCTATCACTAAGACTTATATGAATCTTAAATTATGCTATCACTAAGACTTATATGAACCTTAGATTCTGCTGTCACTAATACTTATATGAACTTTAGATCAAGTATATGATAATAATTTTTAGGTATTTATTCTATATGGTAAGTATCTTATGTTATAATAAAATAATACCTATATTCATTATATATTTTTTCATTTTAGAACCCTATATGAATCTTAAATTATGCTATCACTAAGATTTATATGAACCTTAGATTCTGCTGTCACTAAGACTTATATGAACTTTAGATCAAGACTTATATGATCATTTATTTAATAATATCAGGGTTCCTCTACAACCTCATACCAAGCAAGTTCTGTTGGATCTCCGGCCCTCTAACAAAGGGTAAATGAGATACTATGTTCATTTTAGCAGTTTCAGTGGAGCCTTAGCACGTGAACCCATAGAAACAGGGCCGACTCCTCCATTTTAGCATTTTTAGTGGATCCTTAGCACGTGAACCAGACAGGAACCGGCTGACTCCTCCTACTGTAACAAATATACACGACTTCATAGATAAATATTCTCTCTAAGGATGGCTGATAAGTGTTATCAGCAGAGAATGAACTAGAATGGAAGCATGGAAGAACGACCATCATATTAGCAGCAGAGAATAAAAAAGTACCAAAACATGTAAATCTTGCCAGAATATAATTTGCCTTAACATATAGATATAAAAGAACAACAGTATAAAATGCCACATCTACCGGAAGTTATCACAGTTACAAAATTATAAACGTTAAAAACCAAACCTGAGCAACAGGGGCATTATCATCAATAAAAGGAGCAGCAAGGCTTATGAAAGATGCCTCACCAACACCCACCAGCCTAGAAAAGGAAATATATTAATGTAAACAAAGATATGCTGTCCTCCTTCCACCCCCTCCCCCCCAAAAAAAAAAAAAAAAAAACATAATAACTGCGAGTAATACATGAAAGCTTGTGAAGAGTAATATGGTTAGACTTACATTCTGCATGTTGCAATGAACCAGAAATTAATTGAGAAACCACAACCAACAATAGCTATTGTCCACACTGTCAGTCCAACTCCAATAAGTCTAAACGGATTGACACTGCAGAGTTAACAAACACATGGGTGAGAAACTCAAGCAATTGATTACTAAAGAAGCAAGAATGTGCATACAACTCGAGTATTTTTCCTTTCACAGTGAAACTCTGTCTGATAATATTCCTAAGCAAATTATATGACAAAGTTGCAAACTGAAAATAAGACAGTTCTACTTCAACTCTGACAGCCACAGAAAAAATCACATCTTCAGGTATGCCAAATATAGAAGTAAAAGAAGATTCTTTTTTAGGATGTTGTAGTTTGCTCTAAGACTAAACTTGTCAGTTAAATAGTCTGCTCTAATTGGATTCATGTACTACAGCATAAAAGTTAAACTGGAAGAAAAATTGGTAAGGCACCAAATCTGTAATAGGGATTTTAACATGGTTTTTGTTACATCTACAAAAACTTTGTTATCCTTTTACTTTTTTATGACAAGGGGAACCCGCAGCCGCTACCCTTTGGATGCGCACAGGGTAAAGCCTCGCTCCTATGCAATAGCTCGCAAACTACATAGGAGACTTTGTTATCTTTTTACCAACAAGCAATTCATAAGTAGAGTCAAATTTCTCCCAACCTATTGACTATACAACTTACACTTCAAAATATCAACAACACCACACCCAGTGTAGTCTCATTGGTGGAGTCTGGTGAGGTAGGATGTACAAACCTTACCCCACCTTTGTGGGTGGGGTATAAAGGTTGTTTCTCATAAATGCTTGGCTCAAAACAACAGTAATCAAAGCAAGAGTGAAGCAAAAATAACAGCAACAAAATAGCAAGACAAATAGAGCAGATGAAGCAACAGGTGCGACAACCTAGTAGTGAAAATTGAAGAATAAGATACTAAGGGACCACTAACTAATACTGCTAAATAAAGAGAAGATTAGAAGAGGAACTCCCTTCCTCTCTTACATAAAGTAAGACCACACTTGGCTATATACTACCCTTCTACCCTCATCCTTGACCTCCAAAACCTTCCTATCTAGGGTCATGTCCTTAGTAAGTCGAAAATGTGTGATGTGCGGTCTAATCGCCCCCTCCAGTTCCTCTGCGGTCTACCTCTACCTCTCCTAAAACCTTCTATAGTCAACCTCTCGCACCTCCTTACTAGTGTATTGACGGACCTCATCTTTACATGCTTGAACCATCTCAACCTCACTTCCCTCGTCTCATCTAGTCCTCCACGGAGTTCACTCCAACCATTTCCTGTATAACCTTGTTTCCAATGTTACAACTATGTGCATGAAAAGTTGAACACTACATTAAGTCTTCAGAAAATGTTTTCACATGCGGTAAGAGTCCAATCATTTGTCATGTGGCGAAAAGGATTAAGAGTCAAACTAATTGGTAACATGAAGGGAAATCTTTCACTTTCTCAAATCATATAAAGATGGTTTCAATTGTTAAATCATATTTATCTCAGGTGCCAGACAATAAACTTCCCAAAAGTGAATGTTCTCAAGTCAAAAATATATTTGCACCAAGATATGAAGCCTGTAATATACTGGGTTTACCTCTTGGCTAAGGAGGCAAATATTGGAGATGCCACCAGAAGCCCAACCATGAAAGCAGATGATATGACACCATCCTGAAAATTACTCAAATTAAATTCACCCCTGCAAACAAACAGAAACAAGCTCATGATAAGACTAAGCACACATTATGATGATGATAATTAAAAACTAGTTACATCATTGAATTTGGAGAGGAAAATTCATTGTCAACTTACATTATCCAGAAAACAATTGTAACTCTCAATAATAAGCATTAGCAAATTAACAAGAAAAATAAAGATCAGAGAGAAAACTTCATTGCCAGAGAGGAAAGAGAGAAGGCAAGAGAGTTGAGCATCGAAAACCAAATCTTTTTCCCTTTAATCAATTACTTCAAAGTGAGCAGGCTAGAGAGGAAAGAGAGCAAATTTCAAAAGAATTCTTACTGAATTCCGCTGCCAGAAGAACATGTACCAGCTTTCGTACAAGTTCTGCGGCTTCCATTAACACCATTGCTAGCAATAGCTCCACGATCCACATAATTTATTAAGTTGATCACACAGAATACAGCAAGTAACCTGATAATGATAATTTGTAGCAGTATGTTAGAAGCAAAAAGTTAAGTTTGGGTTAAGTTAAAAAATAACATAATAGTTACAACTTACAAGTGCAGGATAGCCTAGTAGACAGGACCCTCTACCTTCTACCTTCTACCAAGATTTTGGGGGTTCAAGTCACCAAGGGAGCAAAGTGGGAAAAAGGTCACAATTGTCTTGGTGGGGTGGATTTGGGGGTTAGCGGTTAGGTTTACAATAACAGAAGAATGCAAAAAAAATTTGACAACTTCAGAAACATTATGAATTAGGGTACCGTTAATAAGATAACAAATATAACAGAATTTCTAATATCTAAATTGAGGAACATTAGATCAACCCTAACTGGAGATCCCATCAGCTAACTATATCAAGAACGTCAGCTAAGGAAAAATGAAAGACAAAAAAACTTCCAAGAAAAGCAAATCAAACCTTATAATTGCAATTTAGAGACTGAAAAGAAGCATTGAATCTTGAAAATCCAGCTGGTAAAAAACACAAAATTCATACCTTTTAGCAGTGAACCAAGAAGGTTGAGGAAGTAATGAGGATGAAATTGAAGCTTTTGCCATATCTGCAGGCACATCAACTAATGATGTGTTTGCATTTGACTTAGGTTTATGTGTTGAATTTGAATCATCCAAAGGCTTTGGGTGTGGTCCTTGTTTCCCCATTTAAAGAAAATAATACTACCTAATAAAACAATATTTAAGATATTATTTCTTTGACTGGAAGGAAACTGTTCCCTTCCTCCCCAAAGCCTATCTTTTTTTTTTATTTTAAACCCTTTTTTTTTATGTTCTTTTGGGCTCAATAATGGAGTTTTAGCTTTTTTGCTGTATTTCTTTAACTTTATGATAATTGTAATAAATCTTGTGTTTGTTGTTGACAAATACATGGTAACTAAAAATCAGGAGAGCCTCACTGGATTCTCAGGCCTATGCAGATTCCTACTTATCTTGGAATATATATATATACAAATAAAAACTCACAATTTATATAGTACTATATTAATTACTAATTTTTTTTTAAAAAAAAGTATTGAAGAATTTAAATTATTTATAACTAACCTAACATATTACACTCTTTTATAATCAAACGTTTTATTCGAAATTCCAGAGTAAAAATTTGATACATTTTTATAGCTTATAAATGTTAAAATAATTCCATAAACATGTAATTCTAATGGGAAATGTTAATCCTTCGTGGATAAAAACACTTTGAACAGGTATTTAACTATGCTAACTCGTCTGCATGTTTTAATAACATTTGCCACTCATATGTAGAATCTTACGGTTACGCGAAGAGGTAGAGGTTGACCGCAAAAATATTTAGGAGAGGTGATTAGATAGGATATGATGCAATTTCATATCAGTGAGTACACGATTTTAGATAGAAAGAAGTGAAAATTGCGTATTATGATAGAAAGTTAGACGGCTAATAGGAGTAGGATGATATCTAATTTTGTGATATAATAGGTTAGTAGAGGTAGTCGTATTTTTATATATTGTGTTGTTATTGTTTGTCATCCATTTTGTTACTTTTATGTTTTTACAAATTACCATATGCTTTCCATTCTAGCGTTTGATTTCATATCTAGTATTTTCTATTTTTTGATGATATTTTTGAGATGATGATCTTTCAAAAACAATCTTTCTACCTCTATGCAGTAGTGATAAGATTTGTGTACATTTTATCCTCCCCAGACTCCCCTTGTGAGATTTTGCTATGTATGTTATTGTATAAACAGAAAAATCTCATAACTTGTGAAAAGATTATCAAAATTGTCCCAATTCTTTAAATAATCTTACCAAATAAACAAAAGTATAATATACTATCAACTATAAATTTTGTTTACATATGAAATAAATTATTGGTAGATATAAAATGATATTATTTTTTATAAAAGTATATATTTAGGTCAATATTTGCATTTGAAAATTGTGAAATCATGCTATCAAATTTCCAAATCAAACTTTTTGAAAAGTTTTAGATTTCATCTCATTATTTGAAATCATGATCTCATAATTTTATGATTTCAAATCATAAGATGAAATTGCATGTTATTGAATGTAATTGTTCTCGAGTACTTGCCACTTTTTAAAAAAGCAAGAGAGAATAAATTATTTTTTAAAACTTTGTCTTAAAATTAATTATTCTAGTACGAAGCCTCTAGGAGGAACATAAATAGATAAAGATTAAAAAATTAATAAGAGAAATACTAGTCATATTAAAAAAAATTGTGTAAAATCTTATCACGACAACTAAACTGAACAAGAGAGTGCACTTATCTAATTCATTTATGAATTCTTCTCCAAGATATATCCATCTATTAATTTGTCATTATATTTTTTGAAAAAAAAAATCTTTTCTGATTTACTAAAATTTTAAAAATGTAAGGGGATTTATATTTTTGAAAAATATTTCTTTTCTGACTTACTAAAATTTTAAAAATGTAATTTTTAATGATAAGTTATTTCAATTTTTGCAACCAAACAACATATTAAAGGACACACAAAAGTTATCCTTAGATTAACTTCTTTTATCCATCACATCAAACGGTCCCTAACAACTTGTTTGGATGATGGTTTTTTGTGGTGTGGTATGGTATGGTTAGTAAGAGAACCACGTTTGTTTTGATTGTTTCATTAATTATGTGGTATGATTTTGTTTCATGGTTCTGTAACCATAAAAACCCTCACTTTTTGAAACCACCAATTTGGTGGTATCCCATGATTCTCTTTTTTTTTTTTCTTCAATTATACCCTTATTTAAATTATTCTAATTTATCCTTTATTATTTATTAAACTTTACTCTAATATATATACTACTTTTGTATTATTTATTTTCCTCCGTATCAACTTTTGAGACTTCTTTTTCGACTCCCGTCTTTTCTTTCACGTTTTAGTCTATTTTTTTAGGTTCGTTTTTTTTAAAGTTCTTACTTTTTTTATTTTCTTGTGTCATTTGTTTGGATTGGAAATATATTAGCTTGTACGTTTCCCTACTTGATTCTATGTATTAATTTTTTAAAAAAAATTATTAAAAAAATATTGATAAATTTAATATTTATAATAATTAAGGATGTTTTTATAAATTTTCAAGTTACGATACAGTAACATACAGTCAAATCAAACAATAAAGTATCATTAAACAGTAGCAACCAATACAGTTTATCCAAACATTGGACAGTACAGTTGTACAATACCATACCATACATTAGGAAACCATGACAAACCACCATCCAAACAAACTGTAAGAGAATTACTTATTAAGAGTACTCTTTCCGTTTCAAAAAGAACAATTTATTTTTTTTGGCAAATTTTTAATTTCAATGTTTAACTTGTCATGTTTAAGACCACCAAATTAAAGACTATTTTGATATATTTGACATAACTTTAATTTAGAATTATAAAATAAAAAAAACTTCTTTATTCTCTTAAATTTTGTATCAAATCAAACTAGAAAATTCATTTTTAAACGGAGAAAGTTTTTTTTTTCCATAAAACTATGTTTTACCAAGCACATGCCATAATTTTATTACGTCATATGCTATCATGATGCATAACAGTACTAGTAATGTTGATCAAATTTTGTACCTCGCCAAAAAATTAAATTATTCTTTTTATTCATCGGTCTCAAATTATATATCATAATTATTTTTTACTCATTTCATAAAAAATACTAGCATTTACTTCGTTATTAATTTACATATTTAATATATTTTTTATTTAAGATTATAATATTTAATTTTTTTTTATTTTCTTAAATTTCTTATGAAGTTAAAAATAAATTATTCTATTTTATAATTTTAATTTTTCACGTAATATATTTAAAATTAAATGATATTTTGAAGTACAACTTTAATTTAGAATCATAAAAGTAAAAAAATTCTTTATATTGTAAATTTGGTGTAATCAAATCAAACCTCCGACCAGGGTGGAGTGTCCGAAGTCAAAATGAATTGCCGACTCCTCTAAATGACATGTCTTCAATCCAATCAGACCGGAGACATTTCCTAGTAATCCACGTCGATGATTCCTCATTTCTGTTTGTCTGTTATCTATAGATTTCTTGTGCACTCCATGTATTTGTCAAAATGCACCAATAGTCACATCTCAATGGAATGGAATATCCTCACAATATCATAACAACCTTTGATTTCACTCTTTCTCTGCATTTCCATTGGCAGGATTTTTGCGCTCTGCGGAGATGTCCAAGATTACAGCTAAACAGACAAGTCTATCAGTGGCATTGGATGGGGTTTCTTGATTATTTACTTGTCATATAGTAGTTAACTGGTTATACATGTACAGGCAATTACAGTGTGTAACAAGAAAATGGGAGATGTAATTTAGCAGGAAATTCTCTATATTTATGTTTGGGTATTACTTTGTTTGTTCTTCTAAGTCACAAGCTTTTCTCTGACTACTGTTCATACTATTGCCCTTCAACCACTTTCCCATCCCTCCTAAGAATGGCAGACTTGGTACTATATCCTGTTTTACAGGTGATTCTTGAAAAGTTAACCATTCCATATGTGCAGAAGTTCCATGATCTCTACCATTTGAGGGAAAACATAGAAAAACTGCAGAATTCACTACCAACTGCTAGAGCTTTACTTGATGATGCGCAGAAGCGACAAGAAACGGATCAACATGTTGAAAACTGGTTGGTGAAGCTCAAGGATGTAGCTTACCAGTTGGAGAACTTACTGGATGAATTTGTTGCAGAAAGTGTAATGTGCGAGCATCGTTGTGGAAAAATCAGACAAATAAGCAGTCTATTTCTACCTTTTGAACCATCAAAACATCTTTTTGACCTAGCAAAAATGCTACCAAAAAAGCTCAAGGAACTAGATGAGATTGCAAAGAAAGGCTTTAGCTTAAATCTTAGAGCAACAACTGCAGAAAGTCAATCTGACCATTATGACAGAACAAAAGTAACTGGATCGTTTGTGATAACATCAAAAATATGTGGAAGAGATGATGATAAAAGGAATCTTTTAGAGCTTTTGATGACTGCATCTGCTGAAAAAATTCGTGGAGTTGTTTCTGTCATCCCAATTGTGGGTATTGGAGGACTTGGCAAAACTACTCTAGCTCAACTAGTCTACAATGATGAAAAGGTCATTCATTTCTTTGACATAAAAATATGGGTTTATGTGTCTCAGGATTTTGATGTAAGTAAGATCATATTAAGCATCATACAGTCTGCAACAAAAAGGAAGTGTGAACTCTTGGAGATGGATCTACTTCAAGCTCATTTTCAGGATTTATTGGGTGGAAAGAGATTCTTGATTGTTTTGGATGATGTATGGAATGAAGACCAAGAAGAGTGGGATAAGCTGGGTGACTTATTGCAAAGTGGTGGAGCAGGGAGTAAAATCCTTGTCACTACACGGAGTACCAAGGTTGCGTCAATAGTGGGAACTACTTGCCCCTACTCTCTCCAAGGATTGACGGAAGATGATTGTTGGGTTTTGTTCAAGCAGCGAGCTTTCAGCAAGGAAGAAGAAGTTGAGCATCCTAATCTGTTGGAGATTGGAAAACAGATCATCAAGAAATGTGGAGGTGTTCCTTTGGCAGCAAAAACATTGGGAAGTTTGTTGCGCTTCAAACGAGAAAAAGAAGATTGGTTGTTTGTGCAAGAGAGTGAACTTTGGAAACTTGACAATTGTAATAGTGGCATACTGCCAGCTCTTCGGTTGAGCTACTTACAGTTGCCTCTACACCTCAAGCGATGCTTTGCGTTCTGTTCATTGTATCCAAAAAATTATGAAATTTCCAAGGAAAAGATGATTCACATATGGATTGCTGAAGGCTTGATAACATGTCATGAGAGGAACAGACAGTTGGAGGACATAGGCAACGAATATTTCAATGACTTGTTGTGCTTATCATTCTTCCAAGAAGTCAAGAAATTTGAAGAGACGGATCTAGCAGTATACAAAATGCATGATCTCATCCATGATCTTGCTCGAAGTGTGGGGAGTAAGGACTTCGTGATATTGGGACATGATTTTGCTCAAGGCAACATGTCACGGGTTCATCACCTGTCAATCCTTTGCCATTCGGATACCGCTTCATTTCCAAAGGAACTGTATGGTGCCAAACATCTGCGAACACTCCAATTCTTGTTTTGCACTGGAGACATTCCTTCTTCTTTTCCTCTGAACTTTAAATACTTGCGAGTCCTAGATTTAAGTGGATGCGTGAAAAAGGTGCATGAGTCAATTAGTGATTTGATATGTTTGAGATACCTTGATCTCTCCAGCACTTCTATTCAAACACTCCCTCATACTATTTGCAACCTTTCTAATCTGCAAACCCTGAACCTCTCATTTTGTGGTAACCTAATTGAGTTACCTTTTGGATTGGCTAATATAACTGGCTTAAGGCACCTTAACATAGTGGGATGTAATGGACTGACTCGCCTCCCTGCTGGTCTGGGGAATTTGGTTCAGCTTCAAACTTTGCCTTTATACATAGTGGGCAAAGGGGTTGGAGAAAGCATCACTGAAATCAGTTCTCCAAACTTTAGAGGTGAATTGAGTATAAGGTGCCTGGAGAACGTCAGAGACAAAGAAGAAGCTACACTGGCTAATCTGAGGGCGAAGAAATATGTCGAGTTGTTAGGGCTCCAATGGGGAAGTGGTAACGAAGAGCACACAGTGAGGCTGACAACAGGGTCTACTTCATACGAGGTTTGCCGAGAAGTTGATGGTACATCAAGATCATTATCAAGGAAGAATGACAATGACGTGGAGGGTATCCTTGAGTGTCTTCAGCCACATGTAAACCTCAAGAAACTATATATCAAGGGATATCCTGGATTCAAGTTTCCAGATTGGGACCTCCCTAATCTAGTTCTGATTACTTTGATCAACTGCAGGGGATGCAATACTTTACCTACCCTTGGGAAGCTTCCGTTTCTCAAAACACTTTTTCTACAAGGGATGGATGGAGTTACACATATCGGTGAAGAGTTTTATGGAGGCAACACCCTCAAATTCCCATCTCTGGAACACCTAACAATCAAGGACCTCCCCTGCTTAAAAGAATGGTCTTGCATAGAGAATGGAGCAGCAGTATTTCCTCGCCTGCAAAAGTTAGTTGTAGATAAATGTCCTAATCTCATATCTGCTCCAACATTTCAATCTCTTCTTTATTTGGAGCTCCGTGATTGCCATCCAAAGATCGTGGAGTCTGTGGAAAACATGTCTTCACTCTCCAATCTTGTGATTGATGCGCTTCAAGGTTTAGTGCACCTTTCAGGGAGATTGCTGAAGAATAACAAATCTCTGGAGAGTCTGGAAATACTTTCGTGCAGAAGTTTCATTTCTCTTCCTCAAGAGATAGAGCATCTGATTGATCTGAAGTCACTGACCCTTAGCTACTGTGAAAAACTAACCCGTTTGCCTGCAGGAGTCCGAAAGCTGCAGGCATTGGAGTTCCTTGAGATCAATGGGTGCCACAGCTTAGAGTCATTGCCATCAGAAGAAATTGCAGGATTCAACTCCCTAAAGAGCTTGTCCATTGAGAATTGCAGCAATCTGATTTATCTTTCAAGTGTGTTCCTCCATCTCACAGTCTTAGAACAGCTCTCTATCATGGGTTGCCCTCGGTTAACTTTATCTAGAGATAGTTTCCGGAATCTCTCGTCTCTACGAAGCTTGAGTATTATATCCTGCCCTGAATTATATCCATTGCCAGTTAGCCTTCAACATGTCACTACGTTGCAAAGTATGGTAATCCATAGTAGTCCTCATCTCACAGATCTTCCTGACTGGCTTGCTAAACTTTCTTCTCTTAGATCTCTAGCAATTTCAAATTGCGAACGTTTGATATCATTGCCTGAAGGAATAAAGTACCTCAATGCTCTTCAGCATTTGTCAATTCAAGACTGCCCTCATCTTGAAAGGCTTTGCAAGAAGAAAGGTATGGAATGGCGAAAAATAGCTCATATTCCACACATATATGTCGGGTCACTTAAATTTGGTAGATGACTTTGGCTCCAACTGAAGGCTGAAAGAAGAAAACATCTCCTTTTCATCCACATTGGGATAGCAGAGTAAGCCATCATTGCTTTCACATTTTCTCCCTCTTATTTCTGGGTGCAAGTCATATATATCCTTGCACCACTGCTTTCTAGATGGTGCATGATTTTTACTTCTTACCGTCTTTCTTGCTTGATACGTGTAGGTTATCCAGATTTAGTTCACAGTTTCCCAAGCTTCTGTACTTCAAATCTTCAGCTGCAATTTACTGGGTCTTGTATTTAAATGAACAGATTTCTGTTGATTAAATAAAAGGATGACCAGACTGCACAGATGAAGCAAATTTGTTTCCAGCTAATCTTGGGGTCTGTTTTTTCACACTTCTAAAAATATTTTCTGGCTTTGTCTGTAAATTCTTTTGGTAAATCTTATTTTGATGTAAGATATAAATACCACACAAGGCTGAAAACAAATAAGATATGGGAATCATCATATGTCACTGCAAATATGAAAAATGGTAGATGCAGTACATTATACAGATATTGGTTTAATACAAACAACGAGGGTAGGTCAGAATATTCTCCTTGATCTCCATAACAAACAAGAAAATGGAAATCCTACATATTTACTTGCTTTCCGTATTTCGTAGTATCCTTCCAATAGAACCAAAAAGAAAAATAGAATTATAGTACAAGAATCAAACATATCTAATTTTTTGACTACTCATTCATTGCCTGTGAGTTCTTTCTTTGAAATTATAATTGTCGCATATATAGTCAGGAAAATTCCGGTGGTTTGAACTTGAGGGATATACTGTTGACACAATGGCGTTCATTTGTTGGGGTACGAAACCCTTCACCTTTAAAAACATGACCAAGATGGCCTCCACAAGCAGCACAAGTTATCTCCATCCTTATGCCATCTGGGTCGGGCTGAAAAATCATGCAAATCAACTCAAATATTAAGGAGAATTTCTTGTATTCGAACTTTTCACATTGTAATTTTAGCAACTCTAAAAATGAGGTTGATAAAGCACTCAATTGGGGGTTCCAGTCATCAAAAGAGCTATGGTAAAACGATCTAAAACACGTACGAATGTGAGAAGAAGCTCACATTGCGATTTATGGCCCCGGGGAGACCTTCATAGAAAGAAGGCCAGCCACAGGGTGAGTTGAATTTGGTTGCGGATCTGTAGAGGGGAGTGCCACAACCAGCACAGAGGTAGGTGCCTACACCGAAAAATTTGTTATACTCCCCACTCCCTGGATTCCTGTCAAGTGAAAAATCAATTGGTATGGCCTATACAGATAGACGTAACGACAGATAGAAGGTAGAAGAAATAGAGATTATACAACAGCATACTCTGTGCCTTTCTGCCTCAAAATCCGGAACTGGTCAGGGGAGAGAATGGCACGCCATTCCTCCTCTGACCTCTGAACGGACCCTGCTGCTGCAACCCTGAATCGGGTATTGGACAGGCCATGAATCTGTACTACTTTTTTGGAGTTGAAAATCAGACTTCTTGAAGGGACAATTGGTGAGAATTTCAGAATATGGGAGTCCATTGAGATGGAGCAATACTTTTTTACCTCCTATATCCAATCAATTGTGTACTGATGATTAGTTGCTTCACAAAATTCCAGAGAATAGACTGTTTTTTCAATCTATATGTGGATAAAAGGATGGCACCCGCAAATTTTTTAAAACCGTTTCGCCCCTGTGACGCCCTGCGCTGCATAGACCGGTGATATTTAAAATTTTAAATTCTTTTATTTTTTAATTTAATTTAATATGAAAAATAAAAATTTGTATATATTTTTTAATTTTTTCATTAATTAATATCTCAATAACTAATTAAATATTTTTAGTTGACATTTCAACAATCTAATTAACATTTCAACAACTAACAATTTAACGGACATGTCTAGTTTAAATTTTTAAAAGTTTATATCTTTGATTTTTACTAATTACAATATTTAATTTTCTTCAAATTCCTATTTGATTCTTTAAACTCACAATTCTCCCGGCCCCGCATTAATTTTAAAAATAATTACTTCAACCAACATTCACGTTGTCTCACATTACTTTAAACCTACCCCACCCCGCATAACTCTAACCCCGCCCCTTAGCCCCGCCCACCCCATTTCCATCCCTAGATAAAACACCACTAGGAAAAGACCCAGTAAATTGTTTGTTAGTAAATCTTTTCTTGCGAGTTTTTCAACTTTTTTTTTTATGTTACGGTTACCAACTTAAAGATTTCCAGATTGTCTTCAGATTTATTGATCTAGAAAGCTAAGCAATATAATCTGCTCTTTTATTTAATTTCTAGTTGACTTTGAGCAATCAAGGATTTAGAAAAAATTCCCTGGATTGTCAAAATTTATGGCCTACAACGTTGAAAAAATTATCCTTTTGACTTTAAGATCTAATCACCATAACAAATTACAAGTCTAAATAAAAAAAAAAGAGGTTGCATCCTTCAAATAGCGAAAGCCACGATGACACAATTTTTAAATTTTAACATTCAGATAGTGGAATAAAATGTTTTCCATCCTTCAAATTTTGATATGTTTCTTGTTTGAAAAACTAAAATCTTTGTACAACACTGGTTTAAATAATCCAGAGTTAATAATTCAACAACACTATTTTATTTTATTAATATTTTTTAAAACTTTGAAATGTATTTGCTAATTCTTTATTCAAATTCAAATCGATGAAGTTATGATTATCATTTGTCAACTCATGCCTCAAAATTGACTAATAAAAATACGGTTGAGATAATAATTTAATAATTATTGTAATGGATTGCAAGCGTCTATTACAATAAGGGATCGATTCCTTATCACAAAATTAAGAAAGACTGAAAGTAAATAACACGGAGATTTTTACGTGTGAAAAAACTCCTTGCTCAAAGAAGAAATAATCACGACTTGTTACACAGTATTTTAGTTACCGTTTCACTAATTTTGGGGAGCAAAAACGATTACAACCTCTTGCAATCTAAGGACTAACTTCTTAATCCCTTTTCCCCTTGCAAAGATGAAAAACATCTTCAACTAAGCAACAACTTTGTTGCCAACTAAACTAATCGATGTAGATCAGTCCGGACTTTAAAACTCCATCCCAGCTAACTCTAGCTATGGATTAAGCTCACTTGAAAAGAAACACAAAATCAAAGTACAAGGTTCCTTTATAGACCAGGACTTTATATTTAAGATCACTGAAAAATAAACTATAACATCAAAATAAAGTTCCTAAAACACGAGCCATAGTTTTTCTTCAGTTGTATTTTCAGAAGGATATTTCTGCACCTTTTTTGTTAAAAAGATGATTCAGAAATCATCCTTTTTACAATATATATTCTCACATCATATGTGGCAACCACCTCTTTAGACCACCTTTACTTAGAGCCATTTGGCCAATGAATCTACCGCACTACTACACTCGAGCACTTAATATAAGTTTTTTACTGGTAGTATGTTGTACCACTTGTCACTTTCAGTTAGATAAACTAAGACTTGGCAATTCTTAGAAAAGGATAAAGTCACACCTAAAGTTTGTCAAATCATCAAAACCTCATATTAACATATTGGATATGAATTTTTGTTACTGTTATTTTTATGTAATCTATAGATTATGAAATTCGAGCTGTGAAAATATTCATTATTTGCGATTAAGTAAATTTTTTACATTACATTTTTGAAATGCAACTTTTCTTTCGATAATTGTTAACGTGAAATACGTTTGTATATTGGATAATTTGGACGGAATAGCATGAGTTTGAAGTGTGGAATCGATCACAAATCCAAGTCACAAAAGGAACATTCTTAACACATGCCTAAATGGAGTCACAAGTCTCATATTTGGACCAATTCCTAATCCTAATAAATTTTGGAGTGTGGAACCAACGCGTATATGGAATATAATTGATCGTAAAAAGCCCAAACTATAAATAAGCGTTCCCAAAAAGTCAATAATCACCAACCATCGTCTTACCATTCCACCATTATCGTCGATTCCGTCAAAATAAATAAATAAAAATTGTGTAATTATATTAGCCCACCACTCGAACAATTTCTTTTTTAAAATACCAAATCCTTCATCACAATTCATACCTATTCCATTCTGTCACCTGCTCCGAATTTCAATAACAAATCTGGGTTTCGGAGCTCTCTCGCAAACTCAAAAACTGTTTATCAATGGCGGTTGCGAGTAGCGTTGTGACAGGTGGCTGTTTCAGTTGTGATTGTTTGAGTTCTACGTCTTCTTCTTCTTCTTCGTCGTCGTCTTCGAATTGTTTTCGTCATCAAGTTAGATTTTTCGGGAGTCGTCGGAGAATTAAGCCGTTGGTATATCGGACGAGATCGCATTCGTTGAGCCCTAAATGTGAGGTATCCTCCAACTCGTCTGTGAAAAATGGCAATAAGGAATCTAGAACATCCAGTCTTTCAGCTTTGGAACTTCTGAAAACATCTGCTGCTGATCGTAAGCCGCTTTTTTTTGTTTTTCTCTTATTTATTACTTGAAGTTTTGATATTTTAGCTGGAGTTTTGTCGTAATCTTAAATCTATGACCTTGATCCCAACTAATTGAGTATTGAGGTTTGGTATTGACTATAGCTAAATCCGTGGCTTTGATTGAACTATAATCTGTGGTATTGAGGTTCTAATTTTACTTAGAAGTTATGATGTTTTAGCTAGAGTTCTGTGATTCAATTATTGACCCCAGTTAATTAGGGATTGAGGTCATTTGATTGATAGTCTGACAAAGAAGGTTAGAGTTTTTTAATCTAACATAGGTAACGTTTCTTTCCAGGATATTCAAAGATGAGTAGCAGCATCATGGTTATTGGACTTAACATTCACACGGCACCAGTTGAAGTGCGGGAGAAAGTTGCTATTCCAGAAGCACAATGGCCTCAAGCAATTCGTGAACTGTGTTCCTTGAATCATATAGAGGAAGCGGCTGTATTGAGTACTTGTAACAGAATTGAAATATATGTTCTGGCGCTTGCCCAAAATCGTGGGATTAAAGAAGTGACCGAGTGGATGTCCAAGGTAATTTATCTGCATAATGTTTCCTTTTGTTGACTTTGACTAACATCTTATGTGATAAACTGGCAACACCGTCATATAAAACTGCATTACACTCAATATGCATCATCTACTTGCCAGTGTAGCTTGCAGTAACATCTGAACAAATTCATGCTGGCTTCAAAGGTTTAGGAATTACCTTGTATATTCTCCATCATGAAAGATACACTTAGCAATAAACAATATATTTTGACTTGCTATGCCATTTATACACCGTGTTTCTACATTTGGGAAGGAATTGCATTTATTTTACTGCGCTCCTTTCCCCTGCTCACAAATGTCGTTGCAAAGGTCTAACAACCCAAGCACAGATTTCAAAGAAATCCTGCCTAAGCTACAATGCTCACCTTTTGTTGTACTTCATGTGCAAACCTTTTGACACAAATATCTTTGTTTGGCAGTTTAGTGGAGTTCCAGTGACAGAGCTCTGCCAACATCGGTTTTTGCTATACAATCAAGATGCCACACAACACCTGTTTGAAGTAGCTGCTGGACTAGATTCCCTAGTCCTAGGAGAGGGTCAAATTCTTGCACAGGTCAAGCAGGTTGTTAAGAATGGACAGGGGGTCCCTGGCTTTGGTAGGAAAATAGGTGAGCTATTTAAGCGTGCAATCACAGCTGGTAAGAGGGTAAGAACTGAGACCAATATCTCCAGCGGATCAGTATCAGTCAGTTCAGCAGCGGTGGAGCTTGCTTTGCTGAAACTTCCAGAGTATTCTTCTTCTTCTACAGCCCGCGTGTTAATTGTTGGAGCTGGCAAGATGGGCAAGCTTGTGATCAGACATTTGGTTGCTAAAGGATGTAAAAAAATGGTTGTCGTTAACAGGACAGAGGACAGAGTTGCTGCGATCCGTGAGGAGTTGACGGATGCTGATATAGTGTACAAACCTTTCTCAGAATTGTTGGCATGTGCTGCTCAGGCTGATGTAATATTCACATGCACTGCTTCAAAAGCTCCTTTATTCATAAAGGAGAGTGTTCAAGCTCTCCCTTCCGTGAACTCTGAAGATGGGGGCCAGAGGCTATTTATTGATATTTCTGTTCCTCGGAATGTGGAGCCTAGTGTCGCAGAACTTGAAGGTGCAGGTGTTTACAATGTGGATGATCTAAAAGAGGTGGTGGAAGCTAATAAGGAGGATCGGTTGCGGAAGAAAATGGAAGCTGAGATCATCATTGCTGAGGAAGTAAAACAATTTGAAGCACTTAAAGACTCTCTTGAGACCGTTCCAACTATCAAAAAGCTCAGGGCTTATGCTGAAAGAATTAGGGCTGCTGAGTTTGACAAGTGTTTGTCTAAGATGGGTGATGATATTCCCCAAAACAAGAAAAAGGCTATCTATGATCTCAGTCTAGGGATAGTAAACAAGCTGCTACATGGACCAATGCAGCATCTAAAATGTGATGAAGCTGAGAACCGGACTTTGAATGAGATACTTGAAAATATGCATGCCCTTAACAGAATTTTTGGTCTTGATACAGAGATTTCTGTATTGGAAGAGAAGGTACGAGCCAAGATTGAACAAAATCAAAAGCAACCTTTTTGAGATACTTTTGCGATTCAGATTCTTTTAATCATTAAACTCCACACGAAAAGGTCAATTACTTTCAGCAAGTTCAACCAGAAACGATCATCATTTGAGATCCTTTCCTGGCAGGTTGCTAGTCCTAACTGTATCAAATTAGAGTACACAGGATATCATGAAATTCTTTTTTAGGCCATAGGTAGCCAATCTTACACGAGGGATTCCCTTGGATTGAGGGAAAGTTTGTCATAGTTGCATTTGTATTTGTTACAGAAGAGTATACATCCTTTTGTTGAATCCAGAGAGTATTCATGACATATGAAGTTCATGAGGACATTGTGAAGCTTCTCACTTTACTGTTGTCTACTTCTTTCCGTCTGCTACTTCCTTTTTGTTTCTTCTTTCTGCCCTTTTCCAGTTATACCATCCTTTTATTTGTTTAACTAGAAAAAATATTAGAAATATAAAACAATAATCATGTGATTTAGACAATTAAACCATGAGATGAAGGCCTCAATCTGGCTAAAATAGGCAATATATTTTACATCAACTCCAGCATTTACTTCAACGCATATTTGGCATCTTTCCAAATTGTTGTAAATTTCAATCACAGATGCAAAACAAAAACGTTTCTCTTAACCAAAAAAAGGCAGCAACAATTTTAGAATACATTGAATAATTTTAAGGTAAAATTCAATAAGGAAAAATTGAAATTCATTCTATTCATTATCATCCAGCGAAAATCCCATCAATTTTTTGAGACCGGGGAAAAAAGAAGGAGGAGTGAACTCAGGCGTGTTTTCAACCAAGTACTCATCAACTAGTTCTTTAACAGACCTAGCAGATAATGGATGAAAATGGGCACCCCATTCTACAACAAAACTTTTAACCAAAACCCATTTATCCTCATCACTAGATTTCTTCCATTTCTTCTTCATTTCCTCTGATTTCAAGCCCGTGTAGTTGCAAAACTCTACGAACAAAAGCTCTTTGCTTTTCTTCAACGCCTCCTCTTTCTGTAACAACTGAGTGTTCATCTTTCCAACCTCTGTTGCAAAATCTACGGCCAGCTCTAAATCGGTCATGTCGTCGTTGTTAGTGCACGAGACTCTCTGAAACTTGGGTTGATACATAGAAGGGACCCAATTGGTTTGGGTCTTTCTGGATTGTGAAGGGAAACGGTTTGGGTAAAGAAGATGAATTCTCAAAGCCATAGGGAGAAAGAGATTGGCCGATGTTTTTGGATTAGAATTGAAATTTCAATAATTCCTTTTAATGAGTTTTGGGTGATTATTAGGGTTCGCTTGCTTGCTTCAGTGTTCAAGATTTTGCACTGATTTGCCCCTATTTTACTAGTCGCCTATTCCATATCTTATTTTTTAATTGTCATAATTTTATTTAAAGGTTTAATTAATATTTTAACGTGTGTTTTTTTACAATTATTTTTTTAATATTAAAATTTTCTTTTAAAATATTGAATGAAGGTAAATCTAATTTAACTTATAAAATTAATTAAATCGACTCTCAAAAAATACAATATGACAATAGAAAAGGAGTAGAGGAAGTATAATTTTTGTAACCATCAAAGAATGTGGGGTAACAAATGGGTTGTTCCTCCCTTAACCAGAGGTGTCGGGTTTGCGCTCTAAGGAATGGAATAACCCTTGGTAGGGAGTATTTTCCCCCAAATGAGGCCCTACGCGGCACGCTCCAATGTGAGTACCGAACACCGGGTAGAAAAAAATATATAATTTTTGTACATCATCTTTAATTTCTTTCTTGCTATTAGTTTAATGAAAATTTATTGTTTAAAATATTTTTCATTTTACTGTGCATATTTTTCTTTGGAAAATATTTTGTTACTCCTGTAAGAACAAAACAAAAATAGTAGCATTGCAATGCATGATTTGAATTTAATTAGAGCTTCAACGAGAATTTTGAGTACCGAGTAAAAAATCCCTCAAAAAATAAAATAGTAGCATTAAAGAGCTTCCAAACAATAAAAAGTGTCAATTACTTTTTTGAAATAAACTGGAAAAAAGTCTACACAACAAAACTAGAATGGAGGAGCATTACAGATTTTAGGTATTATTTTAGGGTATGGGCATTAATTAGTTTTAAAATTATTTATACCGCAATTTGTACTACAATAATGAAATAAATTATTTCATATATATGATGAGATCTTTAATTTCTTCCAGTGGAATTCTTGATGTTAACCAGAAGGAAAAGATGACTCCACAAGCATATAAAATGTAGTTAAATATTTATAAAGAAAACGAAGAGTACCTAGGAATTGACAAGAAATTAAAGCCATTTTCTTAAAAAAGAATTAGTTTATTATCGTGTAATTTAAAAATCTTTTTCTACAATTCACATGATTATAATAATACATCATACATCCTTCATCCCAGAACACAAAGATTGAAAAAGAAAAGACCACCTGAATGGAAACAAAGAAGGAAAAAAAATATAGCAATGATTATACATGTTATACAAAGTTTCAGAGGGGGTAACAGATCATCCCTGAGGTAAAAAAATGTTAGTAGAATAACTCTAGGCCTTTTAGCTCATAATAAGCCTCCATTTTTCCTCCCCAAGATTAAGCGCCAGAAGAACGTCTCTAACCAAAGCCCCTGAACAAGGCTACACAATCGCAAAGGTGAAATCTTCAACCCCTACCCTTCCAAATGATAGAAAGAATGTAAATGAATACAAAATAGTGAACTGGTTCTACCACCTCCTTCAGATCAGCAAGTTTGTAATGTTTGTCAAAAAAAGCCCAATTCTTGATCTATCAGGAGCTCAGTTGCAAATAATTCACGAAAGCTTTGCAACCGTCTATAATGATCACCCTGTCTCTAAAATATAAGGAGTGATTAGCTGGGCCAAGATATCGACCCATGTATCTGGAACACCAGGAAGGCACCAGTGCATACAGTCTTGACCCCAGACTGCCACTGCGTCCTTTTTTCCCAACCAAATTGCAGGATGGGCATCTGCACGGAACTCACTCAAGTGAGTCAGATCGAGGATTCTGATATTTGTGCCTTTTAAAACCTCTCCAATCAGATGATTTAGTCTCCTTGCTTCTTTGTTGACCCCATTATATCTGGGATCAAACCACAGGTCAAGCTGTTCAGGTATCAGTTAGATTTTCTTCAGAAAACTTGTCACTACTTGCTGTAATTAACTTTCTAGTGCATAATAGTCCCTATAATTTCTCAAAAAAAGTATACAGGAAACCTAATAGTCTGAGAAAATCTAAATGTCGAAACACTTTTTTCTCTCAAGTAGGAAAAATCACTTATTGAGGGAAGTTAGATTACAAACATGTAAGTTTCATACTTCTGTATCAGTTCTCAGAAAAAATAAGCTTCTTAGGAGGCAATTCGTAGCTAAATGCTAACTATTGAACAAGTAATCCGTATCTTTTAACTTTCATTGCATAAGATTATAGCCTAAAGCAATGCATTTTCAAGTGATTTTTTCGGGGTGTGGGTGATAAATTGCAGTTTGTATGTGATTAGGAATGAGACCATTCGGGAGAAGCTAGAGGTGGTCCCTGTGGCTGATAAGATGAGGGAAGCGAGACTGCGATGGTTTGGACATGTGCAGAGAAGAAGTACCAATGATCCTGTTAAGAGGTGCAAGAGGTTGAATTTAGGAGTTACACGAACGAGTAGAAGTAGACCGAAGAAGTATAGGGGGGAGGTGATCGGATAAGATATGGCAAAACTTGATCTCACCGAGGATATGACCTTAGATAGAAAAGAGTGGAGGTCGCAAATTAGAGTAGCAGACTAATAGGTTAGTAGGATTAGGTTGATGTATGGACTTGGAGTATAGTAGGGTAGTAGGATTAGTGGTGTTTTTATATCCTGGGTTGTCATTATTTGTCATATATATGTTGATTTTTATCGTACTTACACACTATCATGTACTTTTCGTTATTAGTTCTTTCTGTTTCCTTTTCTTTTCCTTTCCTTTTTTTTCATATCTAGTTTATTCTGCTTATGGGTTTTTGAGACGAGGGTTCCCAGAAAACAACTTCTCTACCTCTGAGGTAGTGGTAAGGTCTGCGTACATTCTACCCTCCCCAGACCCCACTTGTGGGATTCCACTGGGTATATTGTTGTTGTTGTAATTCAAGACATAATTAGGGGTTACATCCCCTAAGCCCTGATTCCAAAAATTATGACCAATGAAATAGTGTTGTTAAGGAAATTGACTCTCGTATGCAAGGGACATTTCTATTAGTAAAACTAACCAAGTTGATTACCTTAGAAAGTGGAAATCTCAAATTTACCAACAAGTGCTACATTTGCATACCTGAAGTTCATCAAGAGGTTCATCCACTGTGCAACTACCATTTTGATTCCAATCACCACCCTGAAAGTGCCTTGGTGATTGCAAGCGCCAAAATTTAAGTGTTTTCTCTGGTAATTCTTTATCTATGTAGGCAATCATATTCTCGAGAACAACCTTAAGTCCATCAAACATCTCTAATGGAGGTTGAATCGGTTGCCCTGCCTTGTAGAAAACAAGAGGTGACTGTTTAGGGAATTTGTCAAAGCCCCACCTAGAAGATATTGATAACCATTAAAACCAAATGAGCAAGAGATAATATGTTAATAAGTAGATTCAGTGAAATAATTTAAAATGTTATGCGAGGAATACAGAAACCAAGAGCAGATGATGATGCTTCCTCCCTCCCACTGGGTCCCCTTCCTCTCTTCCCCCAACAACAACAACAACAACATACCCAGTGGAATCCCACAAGTGGGGTCTGAGGAGGGTTACCACTAGCTCATAGAGATAGAAAGGTTGTTTCCGGAATTAGATGTGTACAAAATACCAATATGTGTCTACAGGAGGAGAACAATTGTACAGAAGTCTTGGTTTACTATCATATGTAGCCCGACCTGTGATTACAGGAATACTTGATTACCAGAATACTTGCTTTTAAGTTTGAACAAACACAATTGAAATCATTTTTTTAATCAAGAAACACAACTGGAATCATTAACAGAGCAAAGTTGCTGCACACAACAAATTACCAGCTGATCTACCAAGCTCATCCAACTTCAATTTCCTCCCCGCTACATTCACATCTTAATGAACAAAGATAACACCTTTCACTTAAAAACATGTACATTTTTCTACTTAATACGGCAAAATTTTGGTTTTTGGCAACACATCAATTTATAGTCTTATTTTCTAAATTAATTTGAGATGCCACTGAAGATAGATCGGAGCTCAGACCTTTATGTTTTTGAATAAAATTTTAGAACTTTTTCAAGTTTCAATAGCGGTACAGGCTGGTAGTTAGCATCCAAAGGTGACTGAAGATTCCATCCGTATGGGGTGATGTGTTTACAAGGTTGGGCAGGTAGTTGATGTTAATATTTTCACCCAACTACGTAAGAAAACTTTGAACAAAAATGACAATATTTCACAATCAACCGAGGAAGAGAAGTGGTCATTCTATTTGACCACAGCAGTGATAGACATATCAACTAATGTGCTAAAAACAACATGAAGGCACATAAAATTACTAATAACCTCTTTATCAAAAAGAAAAGAAAATTACCAATGACCAGTGTTGAAGACTAGAACATTGTAAAAGGCACCAATATGAGCCCAATCATCTGCTGGAATATCAACATCTACTCGATATCTTCCCTTCAATCCATCTTGGTAGGAGTCGTCAAGCTGTTTTGGCTGCCACCTTATTTAATCAGTAATGAGGAAGTAAGATTACGACTTCAAAGAAATTCACACCATACTTCAGACTGATATCCAACTTTGGCAACATTCAAGAATGAGAACAAACTTTGAAAGGCTAATGGCACACAGGATACAGTTTTCACTTCTGTTAGCGTAATTAACCAGACAAAACGAGAACTTTTTTTAAAATTAAAGTAAATGGTCAGCAGATTTCTTACAAGAAAATTGAGGAACAGCCGTACCAAGAAGCTAATCTACACTCTTCTAATGACCAAAATCCCTTCATGCTATCAGAAACTGAAGCTAGTCATGATTCAAGCTCTATTATCCACTTGATCTCACAGCCAGGCAATAAGTCATAACTCATACAACAAAGAGTTTCAAGTTAAAAGCTCCAAATTCAATGTAAAAATATGACTTTTTAAATGAGCCAATATAAGCATATGAACTTAATTAATGCTACAAACATCCAGGAATGAACAGACTTTTCTTGGAAAATTGCACTATTAATCCTAGCCTTCCAAAGCTCCTTACTCAAAAATAATTCTCGGAAGAACTAGAATTTGAAATTAGCTGTAGATGGGAAATGAGCAACAAATCAGGAGTTCCTCAGCCATTATTTTGTATAATCAATATATAAATATAGGGATCCACAACTCACAGTACAGCCATGAATTCTCCAATTTTTAGTATTGATAAGCAACCATGATTAGGTGCAAACTCAATAATATCTAGTAAAAATTGTCACTTGACGAAACAATGGAACAAAAAAACTAATCTTTGCATTTGCTACTAAACAACGCAATTTATATACAAGAATCCAGGGAATATAGTGCAATATCAAAACAAGGTAAAAGAACAAAGCAATGTACTCACTCATATTTCGCGAGCAAAACAGCACGATGGTAACCCACGGTAACATTAAACTTTGGAAAATAAGATCCTCTCCAAGCACCCTTTCTCTTCCATTTCTTTGCACCAGAATCAGCCACTCTAAGAATACACAAAAACGAAACCAAGAAATTTTCATTCAATGAATCTCCAACAAACCCAATATTCTTGTTCCTCATTGAACCCAAGAACCCAGCTGGGTCGATCCGAGTTAAATCACACTTGTCTGGCGTCCATTTCCAAGAATTGATCCGACCCATGTTCTCTCTTTGGTTTCTGAGGCAGTTCCAAGCGTTCCTGTGGAACGGGCAGGACTCATCGTAAATGGGTCTGCGATTGGGGTCTCTGACCCACTTGCCTTTGAAGAGATTACAAGAAGGTGAGATGGGAATTTTGGGTTTTGGAGAAGTAGGAGCGTAAAGAGGGAGGGATATAGAGTAGAGGAAAATGAGAAGTAACGTCGGCAGTATCAGCCATGAGAAGAGCTTTGGGGTTAGCTTGGACGCCATTTCTGATCTCTTCTAAACATGACACTCGAGAACCATTTCAAATGCTATCAGGTATTATCGCCTTTATAATTTATTTAAATTAAATATAATTTTTAAATTTTTTTTTTACATATAATACATAGTAGATTATTTTTAGGCTGTTTATAATTTTCTTTTAGAGCATAAAATTATTCTGATATGTGAAATTAACTACAAATAGTATAATCAATCCAATGTAACAAATATGGACTAAACAAATTTGGTTTTTTTGTTAGTTTTTTTTTTTATGAGAAATTGATATTTATATTTTATACGAGAGATTTGAACAAATCATTTTATCTTCAAGTTATAAGTGATGATAAGAGATTATTTTTCATGATAATTATACCATGGAGACGAATAAGTAAATGAAAAAAGTGGGATAGGGAAGAAATGAGCATCAATAATTTCAATGCGAAAATTATTTTTTAATGGGTGATGGCGAAATTTGAACTTAGGATTTGGGAAAGTTTTATATGCTCGGGTATTATTTGAAGTTAAGTGAGCATTTCGTCTAAGAATTTAACTATTTTATAATCTAAACAAATGGTTATTTATAATACTTCCAAGTCTTGATTGTGTTTCCTCTCTGTCCAGATATACCCTGCTATTTCCATTAAAGATTCAGTAAGAAATTTCTCTGATGAATCTGCACAATCTGGTCTGAAATGTTAGAATGAGTTGCTATTTGTCAAAAAGCATTGTGTGTGTATCTGGGCTGCAGACAGAGTTCTGTTCTTGTTTTTGTTGCTGACAAACTCACCATATTCATTAAGCAGGTCAGCTACAGAGTGGGCAATTGTTCTGCCAATACCACCTATTGTACTTGCAACTTTGCCAAGTGTGAGCTCCATCATGGTGCTTGTGGACACAAGGTAAAAACATCTATACCCCAAACAGTTTGTGATCTTATTTGGAACGCGTTACCTTTTCCTCGTTAGCCTCTTGCGTTCTACAGCATTTATACTCGATCAATCAAATCACTGAATACATGTAAAGTTACGGTTACTAATTTTGCAGAGTAAAAAGGTGCTCACTCTGATGTAAATGAAGAATGTGGCAAATATTAGTTTCTACATGTTTCAGACTGTTGATTAGAGGTGCTCACTCTGCTTTATGATTTCGATGTACAAGGTTTAACCATTTCATGAACCCCTTTCACTGCAACTATGCGGGCATTCACCTGTTTCTGGATTCTATTTGCATTTCAATCGGACGTATTGATTAGCCAATACTTTCTGATTATCATTATTTCATAAAGTGGTACCTCAAACTCAGTACATTCTATTTCAAGATAATTTGGGAAAAGAAAAAATTATCAAGATGGTTTATATGAATCACCAAAATGTTAATAAATGAATCACAAGTCTTTTTAAAGCTTCATGATCACATTACTGTTTACCCCGGGCTCCTGCAGCTTGGTTTCTAGTTCCCTTTCAGAATGTCATAATATTGCAGTGGCTTCTTCTTGGGCTCAGCACAAGTTTCCTGAAAAGGAGTAATGTTATGTGTTATTATTGGAAGTCATTTCTACATAGGGATCATTATATGTTTGACGCTTTGAATGAATCATAGTTGCTTTCATTTATCTTGGTTGAACGGTTAATTACCTCAATTGCAGCAGCCAAGCGCAAAACGGAAGCTTCACACCAGGGTCGGCCAATGAGTTGCATACCTATGGGAAGCCCTTGCTTGTCGTAACCAACCTGAGCATGTAACTCACCAATATGAGATAGTGATAACTACCATCGTTGTACTAGGTGAATATACCTCATTCTGAATGTGACAAACAAATCCTACATTATGGATCATTTGAAGGAAGATCTAGGCTAAAATATGCTTCTGGAGGGGATAAAGCTTTATGATTTTATCCCTCAAGACTGATAAACCAATGCAGATCTGTGAGATATAATCTCGCGTTTACTTCCTTCTGAAATGGTTAAAAAGAGTACCATTCACTGAATGACCATCGGTCAACTTACTACCCTGAATAGAGGAGAAAGGCGAGACAACTTACAGGGACAGTAACTGCAGGAAGTCCCAGAAGATTTGCTGTTATAACGAACCGCATAAGATTTCCTGAAAGTAGATCACATGAATAGAAATCAAACCTGAAACTTCAAAGCAGTAAGTTGTCCGAGAATAATAGAGAAACAGTGTCTGTATAGTTTCAACTAAATCCATAGTGGATGGTATCTAGTAAGGGACGAGTGAAGGAAAAAACCTGAAACTTGCAAATTAGTCTCCCCAACTTTAAGAGCGCCTGGTGGAATTCTGGGTGCTGTCATGCTGAAAAAGACGGAAGTAGCAGAGATAGTTTTAGGAACATTGCTGCATTCATTGCAACAAAACAATGAACTGCCTATGCACACAAGCTCAGTACGTCATATATCTAACTTTGAAATGTATCAATAAACTAATCTACCGTCTACATATCCTGGACTTTAATGTTTTAGGTATCTACATTAGCAAGTCAGTCTCATGACCACTTCACTTCAAAGAAAATTATATCAGGCATAGAAGTCCCACCAACCAAAAGAAGGGGAGAAACAAAAAAGAGCAAGAAAAACCCAACAGGGAAATAGTTTGAAAAAGATAAGTAATTAAATGTGGGCACATGGAAAAATGAGAAAATATGTTCAATTGCTGGAATAGAGTAAGCCTTGGTGAAGGATATGGAAGTCAATTGCACACTTTTCAGGGACTTCCTAGACGTACCCAGTTGTAGGTGTCACAATGATATCTACCCTCTTGAAAATCTCCATATGGAAATACATTAATCTCCGCCTGCAACAACCCAGACAAGAGTTATGTCAATCATGTTTCTTGTACTTCTGAAAGATTGCATTTCTGCTTGTATCTGTAAGAAATGCATACAGCATTAATTGAAAGTTTTAGAATTGTGGAGTATTACAAAGCAAGCATAAAAGAATATTGCATGACAAGTGAACAGCATAGAAGTTAGAGACAATTGTCCTAAGAAGTCAACAAATTCTCCTTTGCATCATCCTATCATGCTTTCTGTATGAAGCATTACTTTCAGTCTTTCAGGATGTTAAATACTCCACTATATCTTATCAAGTCATGTACTTGGTTTGGAACGAAACTGATTCTTTCAAACAGCATTGTATCAGGTTTCAAAAAATATCAACTTAAAAGTTTTGGCAACTAGTAAAGTGTAAAACCCAACCTACGGTAAGCTACAATTATCTGACGTTTTCAATCATTTCAGATGCCACAGTATTTCTAAACCAATTAAACAGTTCTCAGTAGAATTCTGAAGCAAATTCATGACTAAGATTAGATTGTCGTACTTTGGGTAGCTTAAGAAACAATATGACTCACCTAAGCCGCTGAGCAGCAACATAGTCTGCTGCTGTAAATAAACGAAAAAGAGCCAGATTGGTGCGAGTATCATATGTCAATCTCTTTCCTTTCCTGGAGACAAAAACAAGAAAACATAACCAAGATGACATCAGGAAAAGAATTGAATCTGCTCCAAATAAGACATTGAGATCGATCTATTAAGAAGACATTTGATAATAGAACATTCAAAGCAAAAGTGTGTACCCATCATAACAGTCTGCATTCAGTCCACATAATGCTTCAGACCCGATAGAAACAATATGAGCTACGCGCATCTCATGCAACTCTGGTATTACAATCTCTACCGTCTTCAACCATGAGATAAAGAAAAATATTAGACATACTAACAAACATGTACAAAGATAGATTCTCGCAATATTGTCAGCTAATGGCTCCTGAAATTCTAAAACAAAGCTAGAAGATACACCTGTCAGAGTCCAAGATAAAGCAATGAAGAACGTAATAATAGAAATAGACTTACTTTGCATCCATGCTTTTCTGATAGCCGACTGAGAACATTCCCGCACTTGTCAGATATATCCGTAGAGAAGACATCATTAAACCACTGAAAACGGATGTTGACATGAGATTATCAAAGAAATAACCAAATACAAAAACTATTTCAGCGAGCAGAAGTATACGTCACCTCTGTATATTTTCCAAGCCGCAGTGATTCCACAGATTGCAAGCTCTCTTGTGAAGAGAAGTTAGGCACACAAGGGAGGGACTGAAAGAAATAGAGGGAGATGATAAATTACAGAAACAGAACGTTTGATATAAATTACAGAAACAGAACATTTGATCCACCATGATGCCCAAGATCAATAACATGAATGTGATATCTTAATGAATCTAGAATCTGCTGGTTATATTAAAACTAAACATGTACATGATGTTTCAGGTTATCCTGTTTATCAGAAGGTGCTTTTACAGAGAAATACAATGAAGAAAAAGGAAGAAAGCAGAACAGTCAAGAGAAATACAGAGTTTAAGAATAAAGCAGATGAATAAGCCTTCTGTGATGGTTACCGGTCTCAAAGGGATTCTATCAGCAGGAGAGGACCCCAAAATTGCTGCATACCTGATAAAGTAATGGATATCAACAAATCACACTGCAATTTCCTCGTGTAACTTTGATCCTAAATTTATTTAAAACAAAAGAGAGACCAACAAAGCAATCAAAGCAATAACTTGTTGAGTAGAACATGTAAATTACATCAATAAGTCCCTCCAAGTCCAGGAAGATTCATCCTGACACAGTTCTGTGGCATACATGACAAAAACACAACATTACATCACCATACCATTTAGGAGGAAGGATTCCTTTGTACTGGCATTTTCTCCAGATCATTAAAATATCTTAATCCTCCTGCTTCCTTGACTTCTAGGAAAAGAAGTTAGATTATTCGTATTTTCTTGTGATAATTTAGCTGTGGTTTTGCGATTACACTTAAAAGAATCCTGCACATCTTAATGGTAGCATAAATCTACGTCTTTCTCCCCCCCACCCTAAGATTGAGGTTTCTCCATTGCCTAGCACCAACCACGACACAGTGATTGAGAGTTCCAGTCATCAAGGGAATGAAGTGGAAAAGGACCACTGTTGATTTCTGAGCAGGAGGGTTTACCTTATTAAACCTCATAACTGTTCATTTCCCTTTTTGTTTCAAGATGCTTATGATGATACTTCAGTCATTTTTTACAGTAAATTGCTTTAGCGGGAGAGACTCTTATAGCTGGTAAAGCAGCATTACCCCAACCGTCTTTGAAGAGTGAGCTTATTCAGTTCTTCCATTTAATTGGAAAACTAACCAGATAATTGACATAATTATACCTATACAGAACCTTCCACTGAGAGTTTCTCCTAATTTATCCAACTGGAATCCCCTTGTGCTCTTTTGTTCATGTCTGAACTTTGTTCATTCACATTCATGCCCTTCATGGTGATTTGAGAAATCTGGTTAATTCGCAGTCCCAGAAATTGTTGCTAATGCCCACAATCTAATCATGGAGATAAATGTGGCTCCCTTTGGAATCAAATAGTAGGTGTGTTACATTTAAAGTCATTTTATAGGCATGAAAATACTATTACAACAAAGGGTTACAAGAAAATATCAAGTTTTCAACTAACATACACCTAAATTGGGAGCAAAAACATTCAATCAATATATACCAGCTGCTTTTACCAGGTCAAACTGACCGAGCCTTCTGGCTCTGCAATCTGATTGTCTGATTATCTTGTCAATCTCACGCTAATAATCAAGAAGTACTTGAACACTGGTTTAGCAGCCACCAGAATTAGACATACAACAATGTCCATGCCTTGGTGGTTCTTTGTTCACTAGCTTCTAAATTATCAATTGACAGTCAGGCACTTGATGGGATTAATGGTCCTTCAACAAGATTTACTGTTTAAGATTGATAGATCAAACTGAGGTAAGCAGTTAGAATGTTCCAGAATGCACTTATAGTTATTTTATGTGCTCTGACAAGATGGTTAAACAATCATTCTACATCTTTATGCATAGCTCTATCATTCTCATTTCATTTCCTCAATAATAAGATTCTTTTAGCTTGTCCTTTACCGCAAGTAGATTTATGAGAAGAAAATTAGGCCAACTATTTTCAACATCCGTCTAATTTATCACAAATGTTTAATATTAAGCATATTCTCATGTTCAAACCCATGATAACTTACACAAGTATGGTGTCCTCAACTGTTGTGGCGATTGGTCCAATAATTGCCACCGTTCCATCATCACATATTGACCTGGATAAATAAAACAGAGGCTATAGTGAATCTGCCCCATCCCGAAAGACAATTTCTCCCATTACATGAAAAAGAACCATTCGTAACACCATAAAGATTGAATGCCTATGCACCCAAAACTGATTTAATAATAAGAAGGTACAAGTGATAATAGGTTTGATGCTATTAAGCTGACTGAGGCAATGCATAAGTGGAAATACTAGTCATTTCACCAGAATTACTTATCTCTCCAAGTTAAGAAAATCAATATGGATTCGTCATATAGTGGAAGACTGTTGATTTCTTTTCTGACAAGTTTGGAGGCACGATTCCATAGTCCAATTGTGCACTAAGTCTTACAAACATCAAAATCAGTCGCAAATTTATGGAACTTCATTGAGTTTGGAATTCTTGCAATCAACCAACAGTAATTTCAAGCTCCGTCCTTGATATTGATCTCCCTATTATTGACAAAGGTATATACATCCATATTATCTTCGAATAATTTGGACAAATAAAATGTAACCTGAAAACTAAATAAGTTTCTTCATTTTTTTATCTTGATAGCTAAAGTTTCATATCCCATTCTTAGCATAGGGAAGCAACCTATGAGACGCTACATCAAAATATAGTATCCTTACTGGAATTATAAAGATTTGGAGCAACATTAATGTGGTAAGATCGAAAATAACAGAACTTATGATCATAATACCATCTTTTGGGTACTGGAATGGTGTTATTGTGAAAAAGTGTGAACGTTGTCTTGACTCATTCAAAGATTTGGAGAGAATAAATCCAATTTGAGATGGTCTATCATCACTATAAAAATAAGGTTGAAGTACGTCCTAGACTAATGTATACACATGCTTATATGAACCACAAGCTCATAAATGAAGATGCAGAGTAAATGCAAGCAAAATTGATGGTTGACGAAAGAGGAACAAGAATAATGGTTAAACAGTTGGAAGATCTGTTAGGGAGAAAAGTACATCATAGGACACATGTACAACTGTAAGATGAGCTCACCCGGTCATGTCAGTTCGACCATACGTTGACTTCAATCCCACAACACCACAAAGGGAAGAAGGAATCCGAACTGAACCTGTCCTTACACATTAAATCAAGCAACAATAAAGTACTGTTTTATGAAGATTGAATAAGTGGATTCTTCAGTTTAACATGGTGTAGGTGTACAACCTCCTCCATCCGTTCCCAAAGCAGCAGAACACAATCCCGAAGCCACAATAGCTGCAGGGCCTGAGGAAGACCCTCCTGTGTACCTATCTGGATCATGTGGGTTTCGTGTAGTCCTGTCAGAGAGAGATTCTTCACTCAAGTTATAGGAAGAAGAGCAAAACTATGTTAACAACAACTAATAAACAACTCTTGAGTATACCACCTCAGATATAAACATTTTAGGAAGCAATTGTTAAAGGTGAAGGAAGCCTGTGAACGTTAGTACAACAACAACAACAACAACATACCCAGTGAAATCCCACAAGTGGGGTTTGGGGAGAGTAAAATGTACGTAGACCTTACCACTACCTCATAGAGATAGAGAGGTTGTTTCCGAAAGACCCTCATCTCAAAGATATCATCCCCAACAACAAAAAATAGATATGAAACAACGACTAGAGGACTGCCCGTTAATGTTAGTATTACATTAAAACAGAAAGGAAATGTCTGAGGACTGCCTTAGAAAGGGTTAAATGCAATTTAACATTTCATGTACACAGAGCCTTTCCACAAAAGAATATGTACATACATACCCATAGTTTGCGTTATTTCCAGTAGTGCCCAAACCCAACTCATGCATGTTTGCCTTTCCAACCAAAATTGCACCACAACTTCGTAATCTTGACACAGAAATCGCATCCTTCTTTACCTCGCGAACCTCATGCATCCAAGCAGTTGCTCCTGTTTGCACCAAGCATATAACTAAATCTAGAAATAGGGTTCGGTGGGAAGATGAAAACTAAAAAACATACCCTTTGAAGGGTGAGGATAGCAATCTATGTCATCTTTGATTGCTATGAAAATCCCATCCAAGATGGACAGTGGATTCCCTGCATATTCCCCAACGTGAAAAAAATATTATTTTGACTGAGCATAGTTTGCGAGTACGATAAATTTTGGAGTATTATTTACTTACAATTCAATGATGTATGCAACAAAGGAAACATGTAAATACAAGAATACCTTGTTCAAATCTTTGTGTAGAAGCAGCAGCTTGCTTTCTGACTTCATCAGGGTCAAAAGAAATTAATAATGGTGCTGTGGGATTCTTACTGTTGAACTCCTCAATAGCTGAGATGAAGCGCTCTGCAACCTGTAGACAAGGACAAATTCTCATCCTAGAGATTAGAAGACAGAAATGAAAGCCAAGCAACAATAGAAGTGTCTTGCCATAGATGGAGTTGTAAACTTAGATCTGTATGCATATGCATAATCACGGATCTTCCAATAGCGGAATGCTGCGGTTGTATCACCACTCCAATTGCTAGCTGGATCATATTCTGGAAGACACTTTAAGGCTAGCTCAACACGGTCTTCAGGCTTTGCGTCTTCTTCCATGCTGACAACAGCAGGTTCTGGCTCTACAGTGAGAAAATTCAAACTGAATTAGTGCCAAGCATACGCACTTTGTATCATGGCAAGGTCAACACTGGCATCCTTTTCTTAATTTATTTTTTCTAAGGAGGTCACTCTCGACATGTGATGCCTGGTTTCATATTTTTATCTGTGTGCGCGTGCAAATAGTCAGACACATATATACAACTTCTGCATCCATGTTGATGCCATTAATTTTAACAAGTTTTATTAACATCAATATGAATATGGAAGATCTCACTATTTTATTACTACAGCACCGCCATACAAGTAAAGTAGCCGCAAATCCCATGAGTAAGAAGAAAGAAATTGACCCGGTCAACTTGCGTTCGTCTACTAATCCAACATATACTTGTTACATTCTACTAGTAAGTAATTACATTGTATTAATGCAAGTTGCTTGCATCTACTTATACGAATTTTTGGCCACCCCTAGAGTGTTTCAATAAAGAGAACATTGTACAACAACAACAAAAAGAAAAAGATAAATAACTACTTTGGGAGTTTAGACCTGTATCTTCCCTTTAGTCCTTCTACTTGTAACTGGTAAAGCCGTTCATTCAAGTAAAAAATGGAGCTAATTCCATCAGTGTCAAGAAGCACCTTCCTATTTCATTGCTAACGGAAATATCAAAATTGAGAGAGAGAGAGAGAGTTGCTATCTTAGATTAAGAATGAATTACCTTGAGGAGGAAATTCGGGTTTAAACATAGGACCTTCTGGTATGACGGTGTACTGTAACATCTGCCAATCATGAATGTATCTTCTTCAGCCTTCAATTAACCATTTCATGCATACAAATACAAAATTATTACAAATCAAACCTCGTCGATTTTGTTTTCATTCTTGAGGTGATTCATAATTAAAGGTCCAATACCCGGTAGTTCAATCAGCTTCAGAAAGAACTTGAACCAGAAACCAGTCAAATGTGGAGCTGCAAAAAAGAAAATTCCATAATTTAATCGAAACACTACAAAATAGTCCCGCATATCACATATCAGATATATAAAACCGAAACCTTGAATATTCTCCGGTATGTACTTCACCGCGGTCAAGTCAACTTCACTCGCCGGTTTCATTACTCTCTTGTTCCCCATTTTATCAATACAATAACTCAATCTATCAACAATTCACCATAATCACGATCAGAAAAATCAAAATTGAAAAAACTTAAAATATATCCACAGAACTTTCTGGAAAATTGACTTTTCCACACACACCTAGAGGTAAATCCTTTCGGAAAGTATGGAGGGTCGTTGCCGGCCGGCCAGCAGTGGCTAATGCTAACGTGCGCAAGTGAGTGCACAAACCCAATTGATTCAAAGAAGCGGGGACAGAGTAGAGTACAAAATAGTAGGCTACCCAATATCACTTTCAAAGATTTTGGCGACTTTTGCTCAACAATCTCAAAGACGTGTCAGTTTAAACTATCATTTCTATGATATAGTAATATTGCAACAAATCACGAGCTTAATATCATTTGACAAACTTGACACAATATTTAAGATTTTTTTTTTCTTTTCTTAAAATCCGAGGTCCCATTAAATTAATTGATTTGATGTAATTCAACGTAACTGGTCCCATATTTGAACAACAGGTACTTATACCCTCGATGACAGATCGTAAATTACAAGTAATTATGATTTGTTTACTTATAAATTTTTTAATTTTAATTTTTAATTATTCTAAAAAAAAAAAAAAAATTAACAGTTTAGTATTTTTAAAATATATATTTTATTTTATAATATTTATTTTTCATTTCTTTCTCATTCTCAATATTTACTTCATGTGATGTCATTTCATGTAATTTTTTATATATATTTTTTTTTATTAGTATGATATTATTAGTATTCTAATTTTTAAATTAAATAGCTGAAGTTATTGTCGAATAAAGCTATAAACGTATATTTTTCTTTTAATCATATTTATTTATGTTATGCTCAAATTTGACATGAGAGTTTTACTATCTCCGTCCCATATTATATGGGTATCTTTCTATAAATATTTGTCCTGTATTATATGGACACTTAGTTAATTAGGATAAAATTAATTACTCCCTTCGTCCATCTTTACTTGGTCCCTATACTATTTTAAGATGTCCAACAATACTTGTCTAGTCTATGAAATCAAGAGATAATTTTACGGGTCGTTTGGTGTGATGGATAAGGGATATTAATCCTAGGATAATTTTTTAGTGGTCATTAATTCATTGTTTGGTTGCACAGACTGGGATAACTTATCCCAGGATTAACAATTAATCCTGGGATAAGTTATCCCCTCCAAGAGGTGGAATAATAATCCCAGGATAACTTATCCTGGGATAAAGTAAGGGAAATAACAAAAATACCCTCCTTGAACTCTCTTTTATACACCATTTT
>JBCEWC010000322.1:0-61914 GCA_038996855.1 Solanum aculeatissimum | reverse complement strand
GCATTCACCCTTTCCGTCAAACCATGTGCCACCATGGGATTGCCCCATATTGGGAGCCTTGTTTTGATACCCCTTGGGTAAGAGAGTTTTGGGATCTACTTGGCAAGTAGTCCATTCCAAGTGGTAGCTCACTTGGTCCTACTTTGAGTCAGTTGAGGTCAAATCCCCGATATTATTATATTGATAGGTTGAATTTCATGCATCATGGCATAAGCATCTTGTTATTTACATTCTTTTGGCTAAGTGTACTCCTTTCGAACCAAGTGTCCCTTGTCATATTGTAGTCACACTTCCATTACACATGCATTACATGCCCGCATACTTAGTGCTTTATTGTGCTAACCCATACTTTTGTCTACATGCTCTAATCATGTAGGTGCAGGTGACGACTTTTATCTACCTACTGACGAGCTTTGATATTGAAGCTTTATGTTAGTGGTGAGCCCTTCTTCAAAGGGCTATAGCCGTCTTTCCTCTAGTTATTAGTAGTTTACTTCTATTTTAGTTTGACTCTTGAGGGTGAGCCCGGACTAGTCGTGGCCCTCGTCACTCCATTAGAGGCACGTGTTGGACCTATGACACTCTTGTTATGTTATGTGTTGACTAGTTAATTTTGACTTTATGTTTATTGTATGAATGACTTTAGCTTGGTATTTGATCATGTTTATTGAGAAATTGTAATCTATTAAATTATGTGCTATGCTTCCACATTCTTTGAGCAAATGGTTAGTTTTATACTATGATGGCTTGATCGAGAGCCTTCGGGTTCTCTTTCACCATGTCATATCTAGACCCCCTAACCGGGTCGTGACATATGCCTTCATTGATTGTAGAACCCATAGGGTCAAGTTTCAATTCCCTAATAAGCTACCTCTTAAGTGGAAGGGTAAAGAATACATATTTAAGGATCAATTCATTTTATGTCTTAAGGACCGTAAGTTGATTGCTAAGGGGTGTGTCTATCATATTGTGATGTTAGGGATGCACTTCTGAAACCCTTCTTTTTTAGTCAATACCTGTTGTAAGTGAGTTCCCTGATGACCTATCCGATGACCTACCCGATGTCCCTCTTTAAAGAGAAATAAACTTTGGCATAGACCTCCTCTTCGATACCCAATCTATCTCAATCCCTCTATATCACATGGCCTGACAAAGTTAAAGCAATTGAAGGAACAATTTAAGGACTTGATGGAGAAAGGCTTTATTAGGCCAAGTAGGTCACCATGAGGTGCTCCCATATTATTTGTGAGGAAGAAAGATGGGTCACTTCAGATTTGTATAGACTATGAACAATTGAACAATGTTACCATAAAGAATAAGTATCTAATTTTGAGGATAGATAATTTGTTTGACAAATTACAAAGGGCTAGTCACTTCTTTTAAATTGATCTCCAGTTCAGCTATTATCAATTGAGGGTAAGGGAGGGTGACATTCCAAAGATAAAATTTCAAACAAGGTATGGATATTTTGAATGTCTAGTTATGTTACTTGGATTGACAAATGCTCTGACAATATTTATGGACTTGATGAATAGTCTTTAAGCCTTATCTTGATATATTTGTGGTAGTTTTCATTAATGACATCTTGATCTACTCTTGGAGTGAGGATGACTACATGGATCATTTAACTTCAAACATTGAGGTATAAACAATTGTTTTCAAGGTGTAGTAAGTGTGAACTTTGGATGAAAGAGGTGGCATTTATTGGTCATGTGGTCTCCCGTGAAGGAAGTAAGGTTGATCCTAAGAAGATGGTGGAAATGAAAATTTGGCGTAGACCGTTTTCTCCATCAGATATTAAAATCTTCTTAGGATTAGTTGAGTACTATAGAAGGTTTGTTGAGAGGTTCTCATCTACTACTTTTCCCTTGACAAAATTGACTCAGAAGAAGGCTAAATTCCAATAGTCTGATGAATGTGAGAAAATTTTCAAAACTTTGACGGATCTACTTACTTTGTCCCTTATATTCATATTATTGGAAGATTTGGATGGGTTTGTGATTTATTTGTATCTCTCACGTGTCGGTTTGGGTTGTGCCTTAATGCAAAATAGTATGTTCATAGACTATGCCTCAAGGCAATTGAAGTTGCATAAATGAAATTATTTGACTCATGATCTTAAACTAGTGACAGTAATATTTTCTTTGAAAATTTGGTATCATTATCTCTATGGGGTGTATGTGGATGTGTTCACTAATTGTAAGAACTTACAATATGTGTTTAGCCAAATGAACTTGAATCAAAGGCAAAAGAGGTGGCTCAAACTTCTAAATAATTATGACATAAGTGTTCTATATCACTCGAAAAAAGTAAATATTGTAGCTGACACACTTAGTAGAGTATGTTTGGAGAGTGTAGCTCACATTTATGACAAAAGGAGAGAGTTAGTAAAAAAGGTGCACTATTTAGCCTGATTGAGTGATTCCAATGAGGGTGGTATTCATGTGCAAAATGGGTCTGAACGTCCTTGGTAGTGGATGTTAAGGCAAAGAAAAACTTGGATCCAACATTGATCTAATTGAAGATGCTGGTGAATGAAAAAAAGGTGAAGATTTTCTCATAAGGGGAAGATGGTGTACTTTGTTACCAAGAATGGATTTGTGTTCCTAATGTTGATGGACTAAGAGATATGATCTTAAGTGAGGCTCATAATTCTCATTATTCTATTTATTTGGGATCCATCACAATGTATAGGGACTTGAAAGAGCTGTATTGGTGGAACGACATGAAAAAAGACATAATAAGATTTGTGGCAGAATGCCACAATTGACATCAAGTGAAGGTTGAACATAAAAGCAAGGTGGACTACCCCAAGATATTAAGATCCCTACTTGGAAGTGGGAAGATGTGCACATGAACTTCGTGGTGAGTTTACCCGTACCCAAAAACATCATGACTTATTTTAGGTTTTTGTAGATAGAATGAAAAAGTCAACTGATTTTCTAACGGTTAAGACTTCCTATAGTGCTAACGACTATGCCAAGTTTTTCATTGGTGAATTGTTAAGGTTTCATGGTGTGCCCTTGACCATATCAGATTATGGTCCCTAATCAACCTCTCACTTTTCGAAATAATTTCAAAGGGGATTTGATACCAAAGTGAAGCTAAGCACCACTTTTCATCCTCAAACTGATGTACAAGCTGAGAGGAAAATTCAAACTCTTGAGGATATGTTAAAGGCTTGTATGTTAGAATTCAAGTGTAATTGGGACGATCATCTACCACTTATCAAATTTGCCTACAATAATAGCATTCACATAAGCATTGAGATGACATCATTTGAGGCTTTGTATGAGAGAAGATGTAGGTCTCTGGTGGGTTGGTTTGAAGTGGGTGAGATGGCATTGATTTGTCTTGATTTTGTTTGTGATGCTATGGAGAAGGTAAGGCTCATAAAAGAAAGGTTAAAGATGATTCAAAGTCATCAAAAATCGTATTCCAATGTTAAAAAGAGGGATCTTGAATTCTATATGGGAGATCGGGTACATGTGAAGGTTTCACCCATGAAGGGTGTGGACTGATTTGGCAAAAAGGGGAAACTAAGTCCTAGGTATGTATGACCTTATAAGATCTTGAAGCGGGCTGACAAGGTTGCATATGAGTTAGACTTTCCATTAGAAATGGCTATAGTTCATGCAGTGTTTCATCTGTCCATGTTGAAAAATTTTATGGTTAATCCAAGTTTCATTGTACCATTGGAAAAAGTTGGTGTTGATGATAATTTGACCTATGAAGATGTTTCAGTTGATATTTTAGATTGGCAATTAAGGAGATTGAGAAACAAAGAAAGAAGTTGCATCCTTCAAAGTCATTTGGAAGAATTAACAAGTTGAGAGTGCTACATAGGAAGTAGAGGTGTACATAACGAAATAATATCCCTATCTTTTTCATGTTATTCAAGCCTAAGGTATTATGTTATTCTGGCCCAAAGACCTTAAATTCTTGCAATTTATCTTTTTTGTGTCATATTAAATACATGTATACTCATGAAATTGTGTTTTAATGATAATTAATGCATAAGTTTGAAAATTTCATGCAAAGGGTGTTTAAGTTACATTTTTGCATTCATGTTGGGTTATTGGTACTCATTTGACTATACTCAGGCTAGTTTTTATCTCATTCGAGGATAAATAATCCTAAGGAGGAGATATTATAATACCACAAAAGTTAGAAGGCCAAGATATGAAAAAATGTTTCAAAAATTATGATCTGATGTGTGTTATGTACGAGCACCATCTATGGATCGTGGATTAGATTACAGGTCATAGATAGGCTTCATGGTTGGGCTAGTGACATGGTGGAAATTGGAGAGTTTTGGTTTGAAGTACGAAGGATCCTTACAAACCATAAATAGATGTAAAAAGCATAATATAAGTTCATGGTTGAGATTCAAAAAGGGGTGAAATGGAGTTCAATAAGATGAGACAACTTTACAGGTTATGGTCCTATTGACGGATCGTTAAGAGGTTTTGTCGTTTAAGTCCTAAGGTGGTGAAATTTTTCTAAGTTTGGGGGTGGAGTACAAGAGGAATCTGACCTATAAATGGAACTATAGGCCGTAGATAAGAGTCATGGTTTGGGGTTTAAAAATCCGTCTCTTAGAACTTTTGGACGTTCAGCGGGATGAGACGCCTCTATGGGTCATGGTCCATTCTACGATCTGTAGAAAGGAGTATCATAGATCAGAATCATAAACCATAAATTTTAGGCCTGACTTTTGCAAGACACATTCCACGAGTCATAGATAGGTCTACGACTCGTGGAATCAATTAATGGTTCCCTCTGGCTAGTTTTAATGAACAACATTTCGGTTATTTCTTACCTATTTAACTCTTAAACTATGTTGTTTTAAGCCTAAATCTACCCAAAATAATCCCAACCCCCATCAATTCACCCTAATTTCATTCTTACTCCTAAATCACTCAAGTCTCTCAAGGTCTCTCACCCTTCAAGCTCTATTGAATATATTCAAGCGAGGGTTTCAACCTTTCTTCTTCGAATTCAGATTTCTACCATAGTTTTCACTCAAGGTATGTGGGTTTCATCCATGGGTACCTATCACTCATGGAGACCAAGTATTTTCAATGAAATATCTCAATTTTAAATTATGAAATTTCATGGGTTTTTATAGTTTTGCTTCAAATGCATATATGATGACTTATTTTATGGTAGTTGACTTATTTTGTATAAATTTATATCCAATTACATGAAATTAATGATTTACAAGGTTCAAGCTATCTAAGGTTTTCTGACATTATGGTGGGTTACATGACTTACTATTCTTATTGATGAATTTCTTTGTTTTATGCATAATCTCTTTGAATTGTATGTTTTGAGTTAAATTGACAATAAACCCACCTAGTGTACTCAAACTTCAAATGAATCATGACTTGAATGCCAAGGGTTTTAACTAAAGATTTATGAAAACTATTTATTATGATCATGGAATTTCTTAAATGGCTAATTGAATGTTGGTGAAAGATTTTCTCACCTACATAATGCACTTTTTATGTGATAATGACAATTCTCACATTTTGGATCCTCAAGGTTAATGAGCTATTCTACGAACTTCATTGATGTTTATTGAACTCAAATCTTATGAATGAATACTTTAATGTATTATTATTCTGTGGGATTTGACTTAACACCAGATGAGGCTTGAGGTAGGGACTCAACTTGAGGGTCCTCTAGTAGAAGTTTCTTGCCTCATAACTATGTGTCGCCATAAGTTGCCTTATACACTAGGCTAGTGGATCCACATATATCCCAAATGTTAATGAATGAATGAATGTACTATATGGAGTGTACCTTGGCAAGTAGCCTCCCCTTTTCTCAATGTAGGGGTTACATTGGATTTCATGTTATAACTCGCATGATCTTATTATCAGTTAAGGTTACTTTCCACATATGTATGATCTATTTTAATGTTGCATGACTCTACTTATGGTTATCTAGTTCATTGATCATATATTTTTACCCATGTTTTACCTATGTATTACCGTATGTATTTTTACTCGATTATTACACTATATGGTTATCGTTGCATTTCATATCTACATACTTAGTATATTCAAACGTACTAACACATACTTCATGCCTATATTATATCACAACGTAGTGATAGGCGACGCTTTTCTACCTTATTCTCAAGGTTGATTTGACTTGCTATGTAAGGCTTGTTATGGAGAGCCTCATGCTTTGGGGATACTCTTAATTTCCTTCTAGCTTATTTCATGTTCTAGTTACTTAAAGACTATCATCTTGTTACTTTTTATTGAGGGTGAGCTAGGGACATGTCTTATACCTTACCTAGTCTATAATTTAGAGGTATTGTTGGACACAAATGTATGGTTCTTATGTTGTTATAAGGTGCTCTTGGTCTCTGTCTTCTCTAAGCCACATTTCCTTTAGTTTTGAGTTTATGTTATTTGATAATTAACTATGAATGCTTGAAAGAATACTAAGAGGCTTGTTTTAGGTTCTCTCGAGTTCCTTATTTGTTGCGCCATACCTAGGGTCTAGCTTGGGAAGTGACATAAATGATCACATTTCTCATACAATTCATGTATAAAAAGTGCTCTCAAGTGTAAGGGCTACCCTAGGACTAATTGAGATTTGTTGATTCACTACTTTTTTGACTTAGTTTTCTTTACTTATTTTGGGTCGGGAGAGAGGATGAAGGGGATTAAATATCAGACTTATGTTTGTCAAATACATTAAAAAATCAGTACTTGTTAAGAACCATGTATAAGGTTATAAAAAGGTGTTTGAGTCGAAAGAACCCAAGTGAAGGTGATGGTGTTCTATCGATCAGACTCCTCTAAAGATTAAGAGTTAGTTATCTATATCTATATGTATTTCTATTCAAACGTTGAGAGGCTAATGAAAAGAAAACACATAGCTTAGTGAATTGGCTGCAAACAGGGCTGCCATTGTGGTGATTAACGATAGGATAGAGATCATCATGAAGATTAATGCATAGAGCACAATTGCTACTTCTCAAACTTCATCTAAGGAGGAAAAAAGTGGAAAAGAAGAAGCAAATTGTTCATAAAGTTATCAAAATTTATCTAAGAAAGGATAAAACTTATGATGCTATGGTGGGTTCCAAAATATTATGCGAGCAGAAAATGTGGTATGTCTTTAGTGCCCTATTTGATTTTGAACCAGAAGCTAAGTCACTGACTTCTCGTGATCCTGACTTCCATAATTTTTATAGGGATAGAATAAAGGTTGGGCTGCCTATGATTCTGATGATGACATGTTGCACTATAATTTATTGATTCACAATATGATATCTAAAATCCATTTAAATTATGTTTTAACATATTGAACTCCGAAAATAACTCCGAACTTGGCCCAATTAATTGGGTTAGTTATGGAGAGGTTTTAGGATAGGCAAGCAAGAAATCAATAAGATGCTTAATTCTTGTTCCCACAAGATCAAGTGGGTGAAAGGGGATAGAGATGTTATCCAAATCTTCCCTAGAAAGAGGGATGTTTGGGCCCTATACAGGCCTTGGTCCCCAAAAAGAATGTGGTAACTCCAGATAACATGATATAAAACTTTGGTATGGTGGAAATGCTTGGTGACTACACTGAGAAGGAAGGTGTCGCAGTTGATCCATTAGTCAAAATAGTTGGTTTGACATCGATATTCCATCAGTAGTACCCTAAATATTTTCATAGTCCAAGGGAAGAGATGTTTTGCTATTCTCTTCAAACACCTTTATATTTTCTCACTGATCAAGAAGCACCAAATTCTTCCACTGGTTGTTCTAAGTTGGATCATCAGGAAGATTTTATCTCTTGCATTTAAGTTGTACATAACTTGGTTAGAGCCGGAACTGCTGAATGAAGACGATACCAAATGGCTTTTTGAGGGCTTTCCAGCTTCTTGTGGTAGGTTCCGACTAAGAAACTCACAATACATTGAAGATAATCATATGTTCTTACATTTAGCGTGTCCAATAAATGGAAATAGCTACGATGCAACAAAAGATATTTCCTCTGAAAGGAGAAACTTGGGCCAGGGAAATAAAGATATTTCCAAGTTTCTCCTTTCGGTGAAAATATATTTTATTGCATTGTAGTTGTTTCCATTTATTGGACATGGTAAATATGAGCACATATGATGATCTTCAATGTATTCTGAGTTTCCTAGTCTGAACCTACCACAAAAAGCTGGAAAGCCCTTAGAAAGCCATTTAGTTTCCTTCATTTAGGGGCTCCGCTCTAACAAAGTTATGTGAAACTTAAATGCAGGAGATAAAATCTTCATGATGATCTAACTAACAAAAACTAATGGGAGCATTTGCTACTTCATGACCAATGAGAAAATACAAAGGTATCTAAACAGAGATGTGAAACATCTCTTCCCTTGTAATATTTAGGGTACTACTGATTGAATATCAATGTGAGACCAATTATTTTGACTAATGGATCAATTGTGACACCTTTCTTCTCGGTGTAGGTTCCAAGAATTTCCACTATATCAATGTTTTATATAATATTATCTGGAGGCAGCACATTCTTTTAGGAGATCAATGCCTGTATAGGGCCCAAACATCCCTCTTTCAGAGGAAGATTCAAATAACATCTCTATCCCCCTTTAACCCACTTGACCTTGTAGGAACAAGAATTAAGCATCTTATTGATTTCTTGTTTGCCTATCCTAAAATATCTACTAATCTAGAGAAAGTCATAACCAACCCAATTAATTGGGCCAAGTTTGGAGTTATTTTTCGAGTTCTGCAAGTTGAATCACAATTTAAATGGTTTTTTATGTATCATATTGTGAATCAAAGAATTATAGCACAACATGACATCATTAGAATCATAGGTTGCCCAACCTTCATTCTTATCAAACAATTTTTCTATTTTATCCCTGTCAAAATTATGGAAATCGAGATTAGGAGAAGCCATTGACTTAGCTTTTAGTTCTAAATCAAATTGAGCACTAAAGACACACCACATTTTCTGCTCACATAATATTTTGGTATCCATCATAGCATCATAAGTTTTATCCCTTCTTAGATCAATTTTGATAACTTTATGAACAATTTGCTTCTTATTTTCCACTTCTTTTTCCTTCTTAGATGAAGCTTGAGAAGTAGAAGTTGTGCTCTATTCATTAAGCATCTTGATGACCTCTATCCCAGCCTTACTCGCCATAATGGTAGTCCTGTTTGCAGCCAATTAACGAAGCTATGTGTTCTTTTTTCATTAGCCTATCAACTTTTGCATAGAAAGACATATATAGATATAGAGAGCTAGCTTTTAATCTGTAGAGGTGTCTGATCGATATCAAACCATCAGACCTTCACTTGAGTTCTCTCGGCTCAAACCCCTTTTTATAACCTTATACATGGTTTGTAACATGTACTAAATTTACCTATACAGTTGGAGCAGAATTTATTACACAAACCATACTCTATTGGTTACTGAAACTCACCATAAAGGGTTAGAATATCAATTTTATTCGGCAATAGTTGAGCCACATCAGCCTCCACCAAGACCCTTGTATAGGAGATCCTTATCTTGTCAATTGTGAAGCAACCAATATGTATTGGCTTTTCAAGCACACTAGTGACCTTACTAAGAGCATCCTTCAACCAATATCCCATTGGGAATCCAGGCAATGTAACCCATAAAGGAATTATGGTGATGCTATTAGGGTTAAATTCAAAGTTTAATTCCCACTTTTGTAGAAAAATTGAAATATTCTAAAAAATGTAAGAACCTTACTAAAGAATATGCTCACGTTCCTCTTTTGTAACAAACCAGAAAAGAGATCACCCTTATCATAGAGCAAGATCTAAGGACAATGTTCCATTTCCGGTAAGTCTGGTAAAATATTTCTCTATGGACTTAATATACGGAGTATCCCTAATAACAAATCTAATCAATGCTGACTTGCAATAGCTTGCTAGCTCAGCCAAGTCATCCTTTATGATAGTTACACATTTCTACCATCCCTCAGACTCATAGATACATAGGCAAGTGATTTTAACCAATGAATAATCCTATTGTCCACTTGTTTAGCTTCTTTTAGTTTGATTGTCGGCATCAAAGATGGAGCAAACATGTCCACCCTTGAAAATTTTAACCACCTCGTCACAACTATGATTCCATCATATTGCCACCATAGGTCTCTCCTTAGATTTACTTTTGTGAATCCCCCTCTTCATCAATATATTGAAACCTAGCTCACATGTAACTACCAAATATAATAGTAGATAGTCATCAATCCCTACCTAATCACTGACCCAATCAAACTCACATCCTTATAAGAGTTGTATTGCTTTTCCATGGATGTTTCTTACTTACTACATGTTAATAGACTTGCTAAAATGCAATGAGAGATCAATCCATCGAAAATGCATAGGTATTCTACCTATCTCGAAATATAATATAGTCACCATAACTAAAACTGTTTGAAAGGGGTTCTTAGTATAAGGTTTACTGAGATTTCATTGTAAATGGATATTGTTTGAGAATGTACTATTTTTATGGAAATTTGGGCTTTTAAAGATGCTTTCCTTTTTAGTAACTAGATTTGTAGTTATAAATAAATGCACTACTTTTATGTACGACTCACGAGTTTCTTCAGAATCTTCCCAATTTACTTGTTGCATTTGTACTTGAGCAACAATTGATTTATGAAATGCACTCGAGTAGCCTGTAGGGCAGCCAAACAAAGTAATTTTAGAGCTTCTACCTTTATTAGATATGATAATGGGCTTCAACAACCCATATATTAAATTAAGGGTCTTAACATTATTGCATTTGTAGTTAAGTAGCATAGGTCTATGAAATTTCCTAAAGAGTTCATGGGGCGGCCAATGAGATAATTTTGGGGGTTTTGACTTTATGCATTGGCCACACATGTATTGCATCATCTCATACTGTATGTTTTTCTATGGTTAACTTGTATTTAGTATGATTTATCTCTCTTACTTGTTATCCTTACTATATGTGGTTATGAACATGACTTCTAATTAGCCTTTATTCATAGTGTTAGGACTATTGTGATCTTTATGTTATATAGTTTCTATCTGAGCTCGATAAACTTATGATGCTTATTCAGTACCTCGTATTTTGGTACTCATACTATATTTCTTTATTTTTCTCGATGCAACACCTTGTACGAGCCACCCTTGTTGATTTATGACTCCACTGCCATTGTTGTTTGGACTGTGGTGAGCTCTACAATCTAAAGACTTAGTACTTTTTTTTTTTTGTTTTCTCTATGCATTTTATATTTTAATTATACAACTCTATTGTGTATATAGTCCAACTTTTTTACTTTAGACACTATTACAATAGTAACACCAGGTTTGAGGTTGGTTTTGTATATAGTTTTTTCTTGATTTGTCACTTTTAGGACTTTATATATAACTTGTGTCCTTATGTACATATCTATTCTATGTCTCTATTGTTTTTGCGTCTTTGTATCTTAGTTATAATTCTATCGGCTGTCATTTTGTTTTTTTCCTTGCTTACTGGGCATTTATGATAGGCCTGATCATGATCCAATTTTACATCTTAATAACATGGTATAAGAGCTTTAGGTTCACCGGTCTTAATAAGTAGTAAAAGAGAAAGTGGCTCATAAAGCCTCTTAGATTGGTATGTTGATGTATGTATCCTTTGGGAGTCGATTCGACATTTTTAGAAACATCTCGCTTTTCTTATTCCTTATTATGTGTTCTGATTCTAGAAAGTCCTAAGCTTCATTTGTTTTATTCTTTCTTAAATGACTAGGATGAGATCATCTGCAGTTGGATGTGAGTCTCTACACCTATGGATAGAGCCCCAACCAAGGGTAAAGGTATATGTCAACCTAAAGTCCAAGGCACAACATAAGCTACAACACTAACTTGAAACTAGGAGCAAACACTACTACTTTAAGCCAATATAGAGCTAGAGTCGGTCCAACATCAACCAAATGGTCTAGGGCCAGCCTAGCCTCAACCAAGTTTTATTACCACATTAGTTCTCCATGATACGCTCGTTAGGATCTTAACTTTTATGGTGGACACATACTTATCAAGGACTTTCTTTACTACTTTGGTTAGCCCTCAAGTTATAGATGAGGCACAAACTTTTGCTAAGGGCACAAGATGTTCATGTACCAGGGGTGCAGGTTTTAGCTATGGCTTCTCCATTAGAAGTTCCACTAGTATTGTCAATTTCTCCACCTTTTGCATCTAACTCAGTGATGGCTTCTGAGGAGTAGAAGATGTTGGGTTGATTTATCAGATTTGGTCCTCTTAGGTTTTTGTGTACTTCAAGCGAGGATTTCCATGATGTTCTTGCTAGTTACTAAGCGAGGTTGCATAGCCTCAGGTTAGTTGAGTCACATGGTATGGATTATACAACTTTTCAGGAGGAGGAGGATTGATCCTATCTTGAGAGTAGGCTATCCAGGTCACCTCTGATGATTTGGGCTTAGTTCTATGAGACAATCTTGCAGAAGTATTAACATCACAACTAAGAGAGAGATTGTGAAATGAGTTTATTGATCTTCAACAATGATTAATGTCAGGTTTTGAGAATGATACATGAAACTATAAGTTAGCCAGACATGTAGCCATGACTATGTTGATAGAGCACAAGTGGTCCATAGATTTTTCAAGGGGTTAAGTTTACCTCTTTGGGTTGCTATAAAGCAGTTAGTGGTATTGGGATCATCTTTGCTTTAGGTTGTGGACCATACACACACTATTGAGGGAATACATTGTGAGGCCTGTGGAAGCAATAACAAAAGGACTTATTATTAGGATGGTTTCTGTGGGTTTCAGGCTTGAGGTAGGGTTTTTTTGAGAAGAGGTTATCCTCAACAAATTCAACCTAGTACATTAGTTCAAGTAACTTTATAGATTACAAATAGTGGTTATATATGTTCTAAAGGTCAAAGCTACTAGGGGTTAAGTCAGACTTCTTGGGGTTTGTATTTTAGGTATTTAAGCAATAATAGTTAGTTAGTTTATGTTTGGTTATCTCAGTAGGTTGCTTTCACAGGTAATTATGAGTATGGAAACCTAAGACACTTTATTAGAGATTATTTTAGGGCTTGTTATTATAGGTAGTAGGGTCTAGTACAGTCAGCTATATGCAATACAAAAGGCAATAAGGGTAGTTCCTAGTATGGCGGAGGTGGTTCTTAGTTTGGTAGGTTTGGTGATCGAGGTAGATGTGTCCACATATATGCCTTTCTAGGTAGGCCAAGGGAAGAGGCTTTGGATGTTATTATCATAGGTATCATCTCCATCTTTCATTAGTTTTCATTTGTATTATTTGATCTAAGTTCTAATTATTTATATGTGTTTGCCTTCCTTCATAGGTTATTCTTTAGTAGTAAATTAGGTTTACAGGTCTTGTATGGTGACCATATTAAGGTATGATATATGGACAAACCTCATTATCATGGATATGGTAGATTTTGATTTTATTTTAGGCATGAATTGGCTATTGACTTACCATGGGAGCATGGATTGCTTTACCTAGACTATCACTCTTTATATGACTGGTATCCCTCTATTATGTCGATTGGTATCGATATCCATGTAATGGGTGGTGTAATTTCTATTCTGAGGGCATAATAATTTTTAAGAAAAGGTTGTTTGGCCTATCTTGCTTATATCTGTGACACTAGTTCCTACACTCCTTCCTTTTAGTTAGTTCCAATGGTTAATGAGCTTCCCTACCTATTTTTATCGATCTACTTGGTCTTTTCTTGATTAAGGCATTGACTTCAATATTAATATTAAGTTGGGTATATAGCAATATCTATTTATCCATATCATATGGCTCCAACTAAGCTAGGGGAAATCAAGGAAAAGTTCTATGACCTCATAAATAAGGAGTTCATTATGCCTAGTATGTCTCCCTAGGGTGCTCCTATTTTTTTTGTGAAGAAGAAGCATGGTTCCTTGTGTATGTGTGTTAACTATAGACAGTTGAATAAGATAAGCATCAAGAATAACATATATATAATGCTATGTATTGATGATTTGTTTAAACATCTTTAGGTGTGAAATGGTGTTCTCTAAGATAAACTTGATATCAGACTATCATCAATTGAGGATTAATGCATCAGACATTCTAAAGACTATTTTTATGACTCAATCTAGTCATTATGAGTTTCTAGTCATGCCTTTTAGTTTGACCAATGCCCCACTAGTGTTCATGAATTAGATATATTGTATGTTTAGACCCTACTTGGACTTCTTTATGATAGTGTTCATCGATGACATTCTATTCTTCTTCGGGAGTAGGGAGCAACATGAGTAGCATTTGAGGGTTTTGCTTCATATCTCATGAGATCAACAATTGTATTCCAAGTTCTTTAAGTGTGAATTATGGCTTTAATTTATGACATTCTTGGGACACATGGTGGCCAAGTATGGGAGTATGGTGGATCCAACATAAGATAAAGGTAGTTTATGATTAGGATAGGTTTTTCTGCTTCTTCTACTAAGGTTTCAAGTTTTGTGGAGTTGGAAGGCTACTACAAATGGTATGTGGATAGGTTTTTTATGAAATTCCATTGACTAGATTGACTCTGAAGAATGTCCTTTTTCAATGATCTAATGAGTGTGAGATAAACTTTCTCAAAACTTTACCTTTGATTTTAACTCCTTCTATTGAGGTTTGTAGCTTATAATCTACTATGATAGCTTAAGTGTTTTTAGGTTTTGTGTCAATGTAGTAGGGTAGAGTTATTGTATATGCTTCTTGTCAAGTAAAAGTTCACAAAAAAACTATCCTACCTATGACTTGGAGTTGTAGTGGTAGTTTTCCTGTTGATAATTTGGAGGAACTACCTATATATTGTTCATTATGTGATCTTCATCGATCATTGTAGTTTTAGTATATTTTCAGCCAAAGAGACTTAATCTTAAAAAAATATAAGTTTTGGAGATATTGAAGGACTATGATGTATGATTCATCATTGTCTGACCAAGGAAAATATGGGAGCATGAAAAAATGTTGTAGTAGATGGCTTGATCTGAAAGGTGGTGTGTATGGGGGGTTTGGCTTTCTTAGTAATAGAGAAGTGACTTTTTTCTTTAGATATTTAACCTTTACGCAATCAAAGACTTGGATTAATATTTTTGAGCTTGAGAGGGTTCTCTCTTATGTGAAGGGTAGATCTTTATTGATATAATATATTCAAGCATAGTAGTTTGAGGATGCATGATTGAGCATGACTCGAGATAAGGTGATCAATGGTGAGGCTAGAAAGGAGACCTTAGATTTAGAAGGTATTTTACGAATGAAGGGTCATATTTGTGTTCCTAGAGTTGGAGACCGAATTGGTTTCTTTGTAGGAGTCCTATTATTCTACATACTCTATTCATCTAGGTACAACAAAGATGTATCATAATCTAAGGCAACACTATTGTTGGTTTAGCATGAAAAAGGATATTGTATTTTTTGTAGCTTGGTGTTTGAACAATCAACAGGTGAAGTACGAGCATTAGAGGCTAAGAGGTATGAGTTAATGACTACCCATTTTGGAGTAGAAATGGTAGTGGATATATATATATATACGTTTTGGTAGGATTTTCAAGTACTTGTTAGAGATTTGATGTTATTTGGGTCATCATTAATTGATTGACCAAGTCTTCTCACTTTCTACTAGTTCAGACTTTCAATAGTGTAGAAAGGTATGCTCAATACATTTAAGAGATTGTCTATTTCCATAGGGTGTCGATGTCTATTATTTCAAATCATGGTACTTAGTTAACATCATGGTTTTTTAGGCCTATTAAGAGAGAGTTGGGCACTAGAGTTGAGCTTAGCACATCTTTTGATCTATAGACTGATGGTTAATTTATGGAGACTATTTAGGTTCATGAGGATATTCTTAGCGCATGTGTTACTGATTTTAAAGGTTAGTGGGACCAGTTCATAGCTTTAATAATGTTTGTGTATAATAACAATTACCATTCAAGTATTTAGATAATTTCATTTGAGGGTTGTTTGGTAGGGGTGTCGATCTTTTCTGAGTTTGATGCTTTTAAAAGGTTAGGCCATATGCCACTTGACTTATTCCATGATTCATTAGATAGAGTTTGTATGATCCAAGAGACACTTTGTACTGTCGAGAGTAGATGGAAGATTTATGCAGATAAAAGGATATATGCCTTAAAATTTATGGTTAGCGACTATGTATTTTGGTAGGTGTTGCCCATAAAGGGTGTGATGATGTTTTCGGAAAAAAGGAAAGCTTAGCCCTAGGTTCATTGTCCCTTTTCTTGAGGAATATTAGAGAGGTGGCTTATAAGTTAGCCTTCCTTTAGAATTTTTGTGTGTTCACCCTGTTTTTCATGATTTTGTATTGAGAAGGTATGTTTTTGGTTCATATCGAGAAGAAGCTTGTAGTTGTTTTTAGATAGATAGGTTAGAAAGCTGAGGTCCGAGGAGATTCCATCAGTTAGTCTTTAGTATATGCATCATTGTATTGAGGAGGATACATGCGAAGATGAGCTTGATATAAAGACCAAATATTCTCACCTTTTTTAGGCTTTAGGTAATTTCCTTTCTTTAACTTTCAAGGAAAAAAGTTTTTTAAGTAGTGAATGTTGTAATTATCTTCAGGGTCATTTCATTGCTTTTGCGTATTATTTCTATTTTCCCCCTTCTCATAGCTTTTATTGTAGTATATTCAATGTGTTGGGATGAGTGACACACTTCTCAAGGTAATTGGGATAGCTTTGGGTGAGATTTTTCCTCTTTCAAAGCTTTTATAGTGAAAGAGATTACTTTGGTCCACATTCTTGGAAAATAAGTTTATATTAGATTATCGTCAATGTCATTTGCTCTAAGATGTTGAGTTTGGTCTAAATTGACCTTTGATTTGGATCCCAAGGTGATCGAAAAGATTTTGAGGTGTTTTGTGAAACACTTATTTTGGTAGTTTTGTGTGAGAGTTTACTAGGGTTAATATTTTATTAAAATGACCTCCTCTGGTTGTTTTTTCAATTCCATTGAATCTTAAATTTTGAGTTTGATTAAGTAGCATATTCAATTTTTGCGCATCAAACCCTAATTGAATCTCGAGGGTCCATTCAAGACTTGGATATTAAATCCAAAGCTTGTTGATGCACAACCACTAGTGCAGCTACTCCTGCAGAGGCTGGCTCTCACTAGTGATGCTACTCCTTCTAATAATGGATTGCATTGGTAATAGCGTATGACTCAACAAAGCACTACTTCTTCGGAGGTTTGTTTGAGCTTGTGCGTTCGTTCCTAAAGTGTTTGATGTCGTTGTTGACCTCTACTCCTATAGAGTTTATTTGCACCTGCAGTGCCACACCACTGAGCCCCAGATACTAGTACAATAATTGCTAATAGTTTTAAGTGTCTTCTTCATTCTTATTCAAATTAGTAAGCTTATATCTTCTCCCTCTCTAAGCACTATTGAAAGCGATTTTAGTTATTTCTTCACCATTTATTAGTTCCAAGTTAATTCTTCTCATCTTTACTACTAGTTCTATCCTCATTTCCACAATTTATCCATGATTTATTCCTTGATTTCTTAGTTTCTAAATTATTAAAATTTGGTTTTTTTTACCATTTGAGCTCTGATTATACTCCGATTTTCCCCCAAATTTTGGTCAAGTAATCCTTATGTCGAGAAGGACAAAATGATGGAGTTAGTTTCTCATTTTATTTTTGGGCTCTAAGGATCAATTTTTGACCGAATTTTTTGTTTGAATTATGCAATATCAATATGGTTATTATTAATCTCATATTGATGTCTACATTATATTGTTTATAGCATAGTACTATTTCAATCACTTTAGATGGAAAAAGTTCCTGAGTAGAGGTTGGAGTGTGGTTTCGGCTTCAAGATAGGTTAGACTTCCTTCTTTACACTTAAGTTAGTTAGTTTCTATATAATATGGTTGCATGATCATCGGAAATGTATTGTAGGTTTATTGGTATTGTAGGATCCTTGGAATGTTTTGAGGTGATTTTATGTAGGTTTATGTGTGTTGGTTGTTTTTAGTGTGGTTGTATGATTTGATGTAGGTTTATGTGTGTTGGTTGTTTTTTGTGTGGTTATATTATTTTGTAGTACTTTTGAGCTTTTACTATGCTGTCATGATTGTGGACCTAAGGCTTTGAACTTGGACTGGCTGGAATTTCAAGTTCGTATTATTGTACTATGATGGGTCCTTACCCTAATGATTTGTGTGACATGAATGTAATTTAAATTGTTTGACTATGATCATAACACATTCATGCACGTGGCATTTGTAATTAATCATGATTTAAGATGGGGATGAGAAAATATAGGCTTTCGATTCTAAAACGTATATGCCCTAGGCTGGCTTAATTTGGGTTCTTATGGTTCGTAATATTGGTTATGTTATTAGATTTGGGGTTTTATGAGAAATTGTACTATTTTTATCATAAAAAATTGGGTTTTATGAAAATATTGTGTTATTTTAAATTTGATTCGACTTGGAAGAGATTTTTACAACTCCTTCTATTCTATTTTATACGGCACCCTTTAACTTTGCATAGTGTTTAAGAAGATATAGAAATTTTTTTAAACTTATGGTCTTATTAGTGTGATTGTAAATCATTGTTTTAAAGGTAAATGGAGAATTTTAAAGTTAACTTATTTCTAATTATATTAAAGTGACATTCTTTTTGGGTTGAGCAGAAAAGGAAAATGTCTATATAAAATGGGACACAAAAAGTATACGTTTTACTGAGTTTCATTGTAAATGTATATTGTGAGGGAATGTACCATTTTTATGAAAAATTGGGTTTTTAAGGAGGCTTTCCCTTATAGTAAATAGGTTTCTGGTTTTAAACAGATATGTTGCGTTTATGTATACTTCATGGGTCTCTCTTGAGATCTTTTCTCAGTTTGCTTTATTGCATCTTTAGTTGAGCAACAAGAAGTAGACGAAATTCGTGCAGGGAGCTTATAGGGAAGCTGACAAGGTGATTTCAGGGCTTTTACCTTTATTGCATATGATGATGTGCTTCAATGGCTTGCACATTAAATTACAAGTGTTATGATTATTATATTTGTAGTTGAGCAGTAGTGGGTCTATAGAATGCCTTAGGAGCCCATAGGGCAACCAACTGAGAAATTCTAGGGCTTTGTACTTTAAGCATTGGCCACACATGTATTGCATCATCTCATGTAGTCTATTTGTTGTCTTCACTTTCTGTGTTTATGAGTATGATTTCTAGTTAGCTCTTATTCATAGTGTTAGCACTACCATGCCTATTATATCATATAGTTTCTATCCGAGTTCGATCAGCCTATGATGCCTACTAAGTACCTTGTATTTTGGTATTCATACCATGCTTTTGCATCTTTATCTAATGTAGTGCCTTGTATTGGCCACCCTCATTGCTTCGAGATCTTCTATGTTCGTTGCTGATAGGATCATGGTGAACTCTTGGCATAAAAAGACTAAATACTTTCCTTCTTTTGTACTATTTATGTATTTTATATTTTGATTAAAGAACTCTATTGTAAATAGTATTACTCCGTACTTTTGACGCTTGTACCGATGACTCCAAATCTAGGGTTTGTTTTTGTGTATAGCTTGGTCTTACTTTGTCACTTTCAAACCTTTATTATATACCTTGTTCTGTTATGGACATATCTATGCTATGGACCTATTTTGTGTCTCCATTGCTTCCATATATTTATATCATAATTGTCGTTGTATCAATTGTCGCTTTAGGTTCTGGATCTCCTACTAGGATTTATGGTAGGTGAAATCATGATCCTATATTGGGTTTTGACACTACTACACCAGACAATTTCTCAGAGTGATAGTTTTAAATATCTTGGGTCTATCATCTAGGGTAGTGAGGACATTGATAATGATGTCACACATCGCATTGGAGAGACATCGCTAAAATGGAGGCTTGTTTCTAGAGTCTTAATGATAAGAAGGTACCCCTAAACTTAAAGATATGTTCTATAGAGTGGTGGTCCAACCAACCTTGTTGTATGGGATAAACTACTGGCTAATCAAGAAATTTCATGTTCAGAAGATGCATGTTGTAGAGATGAACATGTTGAAATGGATGTGTGGACATACTATGAGTGACAAGATTAGGAATGACATTATTCAAGAGAAGGTGGGAGTAGCCTCTATAGAGGACAAGATAAGGAAAGTGAGATTGAATGGTTTGGCCATATGCAGAGGAGGTGCATCAATGCTCCTGTGAGAAGGTCTGTGAGACTGGTTGTAGGGATATGCAAAGTGGTGAGGGTAGGACAAAAATGTATAGGGGAGATTTGATTAGATATGACATGGCACATTAGGAGTAGAGGATGCATATTAGGGTAGAAGAGTTGCTGGTCTTGCCTTGTGAGGTTTAGTGTTAGGCGTGCCCTTATATTTTTATCATATGTTGTTTATTGTATTTCGTCTATCACACTACTTTATCGTTGTTAGTATTTCATTCTTATAGACTTTATACTACTTTTCTTGTTAGCCATTATGCTTTTTCCACTAATTATTTCTTTTATTTTTTAGATTGTTGCACTTGATCTGAGGTTCTTTTGGAAATATCCTCTCTACCTCCACGATGTAGTGGTAAGGTCATCATATACTACACCCCACCTAGATCTTTGTAAAATTTTACTAGGTATGTTATTATTGTAGTTGTACATTACTACTCCACTCCCCCATACTAACTAGTTCCTCTATTTCCTGAGAATGGGCAAGGGTCAAGCCACCCTATTTAACCTGTAGCCAATCATATAGGTCTTCTTCCTCCCATTTCTCTTAATCTCTAAATTCATCACTAGAAGCCTGTGTTGGGTAATAAGATTCTCACTAGGAATAACCTTACGATCCTTTGAAAGGTCTCTATCAGCCTTCCCAAGGAGTAAGTAATTTGTCTTAGTCTTAGCTATCATGCTACGAAAGGTAACCAAGTCTATCCCTTTTTAGAAAGCATGAGTTATCAATTACTAACTAAAACTTTTTAGCAAATTTCATAAGCAAAGCTCCACCTCCATTCCTCTCCACTAAACCAAAGCCTCCATGAATGTTATCAAATCCACTAGACGTTTCCATAATATGGTCATTAAAATCTCTCCCAATTAAAATTTTCTCAGTGTTTGTATACCTCTTACTATCTAATCCAAATTATCCCAAGAGAGCTTTTTGGCCTCCTCATCTAGGCCCACTTGAGGCTCATAAGTATTAATGAAATTCAAATTAGGCTTGCCAACGACCAACTTAATTATCATCATCTTATTATTAATTGTCCTAACCTCCACTACCTACTCACTAAGGTCCTTGTCCACTAGAACACCTACTCTATTTTTATCCCTCTTAACTTCCTGAGTACCACAAACTTAAACCTGTCCATATCTCACTCCTTGGTTCATATCCATCCTTTCTCCTAGACACAAACAATATGTATCCTCTACTTCTTAAGAATCTTCACTAACTCTACGAACTTTTCCATCTACAAAACTATGTTCCAAGACCCTACTCCTGACTTAGATGAACTCATAACCACTTAACCGTACATCCACTTACCCTAACCTCAACCAAAGATATGAACCTAGTCTACCATCACTGACCAAAGCCATTAGGGAGATGTAAACTAAACAAGATGTAAATGAAACAAGATTCCACTAAACTACTAAATCAAGCAGAGAATCTAGAACTAATTAACAATACCAAAAATCAAAGAAAAGCAAAAAATAATATAGTGGAAGAACAAAAGAAACAATTCTAGAAACCACAAGAAAAAGCAATATATAGCCCTATGGATCAAGAAATAGATAGTCACATAGAGCAAAGTGAACAAGGTATAAAGATATACAATAGTATACTAACACAAGAGATCAACAATTAACAGGAAATTTATATCAAAAAGCTAGATCTAAAAAATATATAACAATTGAAATAAATCTAAAAATAAAAAACTAAAAGCAACCTAAAGCAAATAGGAAAATAATTTAGGAATACATAACCTGGAACTTGACGAGGAGATTGTATGTACTTATGTACAAAAAAAAATAATTTTGGCCAAATTCGTTGCTTCTTGGTCATTGAAATATGGTTGTTTGATATTGGGTGGCAAGACGATGTCCTATGTGTAGACAAAAGGAGAAATAAAATTGACGATGAAGTCATTGGAGAAGTGCAGTTGCACGTGCAATGGAGAAACCCTAGAAGATCAGTGATGAGAGAGCACGATCTTTTCTTTGAATTCATAAAAGGGAGTGGAACTGAGATGCAAGAATGGGAACATGTTATTTCTCCATATATATTGAGAGGGAAAAAACTTATTTTACATTTTTCAGTCCAATGAAGGTATAATTGTTGATGTTTGAGGTACAATAATTTTTTTTAATAACAAGAAAATCTTACTAATTGTGGAGAGTTTCTATGGATAATAAATAGAAAAAAGCACACCCCATAAATCAAATAAAGTACTCATATATTTCTCTTTAATTTTAATATATACAATGTGATAATATATTCTTATATGTGATAGTTTCCCTTATTTTTTATCTTTAAGCATTTACACTTTTATCTTTAATCACATGGTTTCATCATTACATATTATAGGTGTGACTAATATGAATTCACGTAGAATAATACTTTTTTTTTAATTTCTAAAGTCAAAACAAAAATCTCTAATATTGAAATTGATATACTATCTAAAGAGAACATCATTTTCCTTAGTTTATTTAGAAAACATGCAATTTCATTAAAAAAAACACTTGTTGAATTCAAGTATATGTAGCAATCCAGGTTAAGATAAAAAGTCCCACATCAGCATAACACAGGAGAAATGCTGGTATATAAGTAAGCAAACCTTACATACTAGTAATGAGTTTTAAAAATGTGTAGGCTAGACCAAAGTGGACAATATAACTAGTAGGTTGGACCACCATTACAAATGGTATCAGAGTCACTCCCATACCAGCCTTATCGATATAGGCTAGAGTTCAACCAACCTTAACCAAATTTTGATAAGGCAAGACAAACTTTAGCATTGAGTCTAGGCAAATCCCATGTAGTGGGAAAAACCTCAACAAGGATGATGAGTCCATAGAAGGGATATATGTGACAATTTATTTTTAGATAAGAAGTCACACATTGACAAAATAAAAGAGAGATGTTGCTTATATAAGTAAGCAGACCCTATCTACTAGTAACACATTTTAAAGTTGTGCAAGTCTAGTCCCAAAGTGGACAATATCACTAGGGGACTAGGTCATTAGGAGGATGTCCCAATTGGACACAATTAGCTAGTTGATCCACTTAAGCTCATGATTAAGGTTCTTACCTTGGAAAGCATGACAACAACTTTATGGTGTAGAAAAGACACTAGACTCCACGTAATAGCTCATGCAGTTTATGTCGGTTAGTCGTAGCTCCACTCAATTTACAATATGATTTTTCAGAACTATGCGTCCACCTTGAATCAATTATCAGTAACAATTATCAACTCATGTTATATTATTTAGTCATTATATCAGCATATTTTCAGACTTTTCATGTTATTATGTCATGTTAATGCATATTTTCAATAATTAGTACATTCTATAGTATTGATTGCATACTTTGTTGCATATATTATTTTATAATATAGGTACAAACACTCTTTATCTCGCCCATGGTTAGTACTTGTCTTGAGCAGACGATAGAGTTGTGAGTCATGAGATTTTGAGGATGATTTATCCTATATGCCAGTTTATGTTTTAGATTTCAATCATAGACTTCGAGTTAGCTAGGTCCTATCTATGTAACTTGTCACGGCCTGACCGTTCAGGTCATGATAGCGTCTATTAGATCCCACCTACAGGCAAGCCAACCAAAGACCCACGGCACCTGACCTAATATCTAAGTATAACGATAGAACAATATATAAAACAAGCCAATAACAACCTATCCCAACACATGATAGTCACCTGTACAGAGCTACTATAGACTCAAAACTAAAAATATATACATAGCCAGAATAGTAAAATACAATACAAGCCAAACTAGATATGGAAATAGCCAATATCTGAATATAAAAGATTGCAAAATAATAGAAGGAGACTGTTGAAGATCCCAAAAAGTTGCAAGTGCTTACCAAAAATCTCATGAAGTGTCTAGAATTCCCCTAGATTAGCGGTCACGGCTCGTACCTGGACCTGCACCACGAGTAGATACAGAAAAGTAAGGGTGACTATCAATGGAAGGTACCTAGTGGGCATCATTGATCGACTGAGTGAAATATAGTAAATACAATAAGAGCAAATGCAATGCAGTGCTAGCTATCTGAACTTGGGTCTCATGATAATCATTTTGTTGAACCATGGAACACCAACTAAATGAAACCCAGCAATGTACAATGATACAAACTAACAGAACTTGAACCAAAACTATGTCACAGTGTCACACGATCGAGATATAGTGTTGTACATGGATGTAAGTCCCTAGTGTCTATGCTTGTACACCAACTAGGCCCTTATAATCCCAGAAGGTACACCCATGCATAATTAGGGTTTGTGTATAGGTGTAGGGGTACACGGATCAGTAATAGATGGTATAAGATTTTAACAAGTATAGGATACAATATCATATGGGAACTCGAACCCCTAATTGTAACCCAAGGCCTCGAACCCCTATAATATCCAATGGGGCCTCGACGCCCTTTCTAGATCTAACCTTTGGCTGGGAAAGTCAACCAGGGTCAAGTGGTCTGACAGTCAACTGGGCCTTAAACCTAGGAAAAATCAACTGGGCTTCAAACCCAAGAATAGTCAACTGGGACTCAAACCTAGGAACAATAATCAGGGACTTGAACCCCAGAATAATAATCTACTCAGTTGGTCTACCAGGATCCGTTCCTCTCAAGTCACATCGTGTATATGTGTAATAATGCAGGCTCTAAACAATGCAAGTCTAGAGAAGCACTAGTTTAAGCCTAGCCTAAGGCCCAACAGAAAGCACATAACCAGATGTATCATAAGTATCCAGTACAACAATAGACAAACCATTGATAAGCATAACAATTATCTAGAGTAACAATAGGTAACCCAACCAATAAAATACAAAATTGTCCGGATCAACAAAAGACAATCTAGTTTACTCCCAGGGTATAGCATGCACCTCACCAATAGAATTGCAATCCAGTACCAAGGTAGCTAGGAGTACAGTATATCGACAAAATCACAACATAGAGCTTCAACATGTCATCAGAAGTACAACAGGAAACCAACCCCTAAAGAATACAACATATATCCACCATCAGACAACCCATACAGGTAAACAAGTGACTAGATAGACATACGTGTCAATCACGTGGTACACGTTTATATTTAGTATGTAACATATTCATTCACACACCCTAAACCAAAACTAGTTATTACAATAGATGTAGCCCATTTTTTTAGGGTGTTGGCTAAGTCAACTATTAACTAGTCTAAATGAATAAATTTGCAAACTATGATATAACTTCACCAGACAAGCTCCTAGCCTAATTTTGCCGCTATACAGCTAATGGAAATATCTGAATTCCACTACGAGGCCATTTATTAGGAATTTACCAGAAAACACATTTTTTATAGTTATAACTTCTCAGCAATGTAAAAATCCACATAACTCATAATTCAACCAACAAACATCTTGACAGTCCAAAATAGTCATAAATCATTTGAAGCTACCATACATAAACCCAAATAACAAGAATCAAAGCATAGGGGTCAAAAAACATACCTGGGTGCCTAAGCGCCAGTCTCTGGTTGTGTCTAAGAACCCTCAACCAGCTCGTGGTCTCCTTAACTATGGAAGCATGTTTAGAGGGTCCAAAACCCTTCATCCTCTCAATATCACTAGCCTGTCGGGCCTGCTTATCTACAATGGAGCCCTTCCTAGCAATCTCAAAATGTTGCATCTCTATAAACTCCGCCTCCCACCTCAGTGCATCTGGATCATCAGTCTCAGAATGGGTCCTCTTCCCAGAGGCACAAAATACTACCTCTTCAATGGCAAAAAGATCAATGAATGCCTCAATAACTATGTTGAGCATCAAGAATACCACTGATGGTGTTATTGCTGTACTAATCTCAGCCTGGAGATACTAAATCTCTATCTGCATGGCAGTCAGATCAGGGGGTTGGGCTGAAGAGCGACTTTGCTCTACTCTACGCTCAAATGCATCTATATGGTCATGCACTAGTATTAAGCTCTTTGTGATAGTTGTCGTATAGTGCATCCTCATGCGCTTCTTAGCCTCATATATGGCCTGGTGGACTTACGACTTGATCTGCTATAGTAGTTATGTTAGCTGAATCTCAGTCCTAACCAACCTTGATGCCATGGTCTGAATAGAGTTTGCAAACACATATACTATTCCTACTGGAGATACTGGCACTGCCTCTAGTGCAAAAGTGGTAGGAGTAGTAGTAATAGGACCACCCCCTTTTTATCTAGCTCAGTATGTGGGGTCCCCTCTGTGGTAAGAGTAGTAGTAGTGGAAGAAGATGGATGCTCACACGGTGGAACTGTCGCAAACATCTCTGGCATATGGACGTGAGGCTGTGGTGCTGGCCTAAGTGTTATTGGATTCTCATTAACCTTTATTAGGCTAGCGTATAGTATCCTCTGAACATCTATCAGAGTATCCACCTGATGAATGCTACCCACCCTCGTTCCTTAGCAAAGCCTGTATATCAGGCAAGGGAATAGGATAAAAATGGATCTCTTCAGGGTCGCCTCATGTATCAGGCCGCTCAATGCCCACATCAGACTGACGATATGATTTTCTCGAAATAAACATCAAACCAAACACGCCAAACCCCTATTCTGACATGTTACACTATTGATAACAATGATAACACTTTAAACAAATAATACAAACAAGGGAAATAGGTAATTCAAACCCATCACATTTAGACTACCGTACCCATAAATAACTCAACCAAATTACACTAATTTCAGTAATGCAAGGGGTTTAGGGCCAAGTACTTATTAAAATTTGAGAAAGAAAAGGTGGAGAATCAAAGGAGGAATCTAAGTGGGTGGAATCCTAGTTCACCGGAGGGATGCTGGAATTCTTGATGGAGAAGGGAACAGTGGTCGAACGATGGTTGGAAGGCTAGGTCGGAAAATGGGGTCGGGTATTATGGGAATTATTGTGACAATGGGGTGTCAAAATTATTTGAACCCCTTTTGATACTTTGACCAGGTCAGTTTAATAACTAGGTCATGGCTTCAATGAAACCCCAACCACGAGCTATGGGAGATTCTATGGTCCATAGGTCCTGATCACATAGACTGCCAAGGCCCCAATTTGAAGGATTGGCTTCACAGATACCTCCATCGGTTGTATACAGAGGTACGACTCATAGAGTGGGTCAGAGAAGCCTCTAACAGTTAGTTAAATATAAAAAAACTTACTTGGAGTCCGCAAGCCCCATTCATAGCCCGTAGTTGTATCTATGTGCCATAAAGTTTGCTAATTATTTGGAGTGCACATCTTTTTTCTCACTGGAAATGTTCTATGAGTCAGTGTACGGGTCGTGGTATGGACCACTGCCTGTAGAACCAGTCATAGAAGCACTTCTTATTGCTTCTTTAGCCCAAGATGGCTAACTTGGTCTTATTCCTACATCACATTGTTACCCTATATGACACCAGTCCAAAGTCCAAAAATTACAACTAAAATCTAGAAAATTAAACTACTTATATGTCCAAAAGGCTAAAAAAAAATAGAACTACTACACGTACATTACATATCTTGGGTGGCCTTCATAGTAGCACCTAATTTATTATCGCGACATGACTTAGACCATTTGATTACTCAGACTTTATCAATGGCCCAAACTTTCATCTTCAATTCATTGGGCCTCTTCATTGACTGACAGATGTTGAAGATGACTTCTTCATCATTCAATCGAAACTTTAATTGGCCTAATTCCATGTCCACTAGTGCTCTCTAGTGGCTAGAAAAGGTCTTTCTAAGATGATTAGGACTTTAAAGTTGACCTCTCAATCAAAGATCACAAAGTTTGTTGGGAATATGTATTTATTAACTTTGACAAGAACATCATATAGTATCCCCACAGGCTTCTTCACTATTTGGTTAGTTATCAATAATTGCATGCTTGTAGGAGTAGGGGCTCCCAAGCCTAGCTTTCTGAAAACCGCAAAAGGCATTAAATTTATGTTGGCGCCTAGATCACAAAATGCCTTTGCAAATTTGATATCTCCAATGGTGCATGCGATTGTGAATGCCCCGAGATCTTCTCACTTCTACACTAAGGACCGTGTAGAAATCACACTGCAATGTTGAAGCTCTTGGGAGATCTCCTGACTCAAAGCTCGTTTCTTTGTGACTAAGTCCTTCATTAACTTTGCATATCCAAGCATCTTCTCCAATGCTTCAATAAGAGAAATGTTGATGGAGATTTTCTTTAGCATGGAGATGAAATGTTGAAATTTACCTTTCTCCTCCTTCTTTTTAAGTCTTTAGGGAAAGGAGGGAGGAGGTCGAGGAATGGATTTCAACTTTTGTAGTATTGGCTCTGCATCACTTTCCCCATCCTTAGCACGAACATCTTTGGTCTTTGTATCTCTGGTCTCACTATCTCCTCATGAACATCATCATCATCGACTGGCATCGGAGGGTCAATGGTTTTTTTACTACTATGTGTAGTCACAACCATACAATGCCTCTCATTCTTAGGATTTTGAACTGTGCTGCTAGAAATATACCTATTTTTTATTGGTTCAGTTGAGTGGACATCTGATCGAACTGTTGCTCATACTGCTTGATAGCAACTGAATGTGTGATGACCTGTTTGGTCATTTTTGGCCTTATGTATGAAAATTATTGTTTTACCCTTCTATAAGTTGCTTTGGCTCTATTTGGAACTATCTGAGTAGTTTGGAACTGAAATCCTAAGTCTTTAAAATGGAAAATATACATTTTGGCACTTTTTGGAAACTTAAGTTAGTGAAAAAGTGAGTTTTACCATTATGATTTTCTTGCAGCGGATCGGAGATCCATCAATTTCATTAGCTCTGAGATGTTGAAATTGAACTATGAGAAGTTGTAGAAATGAATTCGGAGTTAAAATGAAGTTTTAGGCCCAAAGTTGTGATTTTACTTGTTTCCACAATCAAAGTTTGACTTTGGTCAACATTCAGAGTTTAAAAGCTCATATTAGAATTCTGATATTTCTAGTAGTTATGAATGGTGAAACTAATGCTAAAAATGGTCTTAGAATAATTGTTGGAGTTGCCAAGTACAATTTTGGTATTTTGAGTTTTAAACTAGTTTTATTGAGTCGAATTGGTAAATATGGTGAGGAGGCCATGAAGTCAATTTCTGATTATTCTGTTGAGTCTGAATCACTGTTTCTAGTATGGATACATATAAAGTTTGTATAATTCTGAGTTCCGATGAGTTTCGAGGGTCCATTCCGAGTAGGGAATTTGAACTTGGGTTCTGGTGTTTGTCGTTTTCTACTGCAGGCTCATTTCTTCTCCGCGTTTATGGAGAAGCCTCCGCATTCATAGAGGTCTAGGTATAGTTACCCTCTGCATTTATATAGGATCAATTCGCGTTAGCGGATAAGTATGGCTAGCTTTCTACTCCGCGTTCGCGGGATGGGCTCTATGTTTGCAGTGCCTAGCTTTCTACTTCGCGTTCGTGGGATGGGCACTGTGTTCGCGGAGCACTTGTGAGAGATACCCCCTACCCATATATTCTCTGTGTTCTCGGTTTTGTCTCCACAATCGTGGAGGATATTTTTGTTGACCACTTCGCGCTCGCAAAGAAAGATTTTTAACTGAACAGTATTAAAATTGGGAATCGCCATTTTTTACTTATTTTCAAACTTCCTAGTTTTTTAGGTTTCAAACTTTAAATGCTAATTTCTCATTCGATTTAAGCTTGATTTAGATGGTAATTTCACCCATGGACTCAATTTTTCGCGTAGAATTTGATTTTAAAGTCAATTTTCAAATTCGAAAAACCTGGATTTTAGCCCTAATTTTAAACATTTTACCTCTAAAGCCTAAACCATGCCTATATGAGTATCAAAATGCTCCTCATGATGCATAGTATATGATTGTGATAGTGATTGTTTGATTTGAGGATCATTTGGAGACTTGAGTTGATTGAAAGCTTGTCCGAGTACACTTTTGGCATTGAGGTAGGTTCGACAAACCTTATTGGGACTACATTTAAGTTATTGATCATGTTTATGTGGTAATTGTGAGATCTAGACTGATTCATGAGAAATTATATTAATAAGATGAGATATTGATGGAAATGTGATGTCGATTAAGCCAAAATATTAGGTAATTGTGATTTTATTGTTAATCTGAGAAGTCCCCGAACATTTTGCTCTTGTCATGCACTTTAATCAATTCAAGGAAGAACAAGTAATACACTCATTCCCCAATTAAACTATAGTTGGAAATTCACCAGCAAAATTTACCATATTAAAAGCTTGTATTATTTAAATCGTATTCCAAATATTCAAAACAATCGGAAATAATAAGAAACAATGACTGAGAGTATTTGATTCCCATTTTCATCAATTCTGAATCATACAAAGGTTTATGGTTGTATTATGTAGCTATGGTAGACGTGTAGCTTCAACCAGAAGCATTCGGTCGTAGCCTAATGCTTCACTGTGCACAAGCCTGACTACTACAAACCACTTTCTAACATACTAAATAATATCGACTACTTAAACTTTTTCAATACGTTGTATTTTCTATATAGAGTACTACTATGCGGGAGATTGCTAAAGCAGTCATCCGTCCAGACGAGACACACAATAAAAACAACCGATTGCAGTGATTTGGGACTATTTAAACAGGACATGTATTTCAAGACACAACTATCAAAACCTATTGAAAGCATTTGGCATATTCTCACAGGATCCTCCACCTTGGCTAGGCTTATAACCTTCCTCAGCACTGCGAGAAAACCTTGTCCTTATGGTTCGAGTGAAATAGAAATAGCAACATCCACTTGACATGGACAAGATCAAACAGGCGATTCAATAAGCTAAGTAGTTGTTACTTTGCAACTGTACACCCCTCTGTAATTTGAAGATGGAAGTATAATGAAGGTGCCTCAAAAGTTGAATTGGGAATAAATTGGACATAGGACGACTTTTAAGGTACTAATAGTGCCAATAAGTGTCTCAGGTTTCACCTCGGTAAAATTTTTGTGAGGGTGAAACCAACAAATTGATGGTTTATGCATAGTAGTAATTCATCAGCTCCATAGTTGCGTTCCTACATTTTGGTCCTTCACATAACTTCTTTACTGTATTGGAGTGAAAACTTCTACAAAGTAAGTTTATTAGAGAATTAGTTGTTGTTGTTGGAGTGAATGCTCTGCGCTTATACATTACCAATCATAAACTATTTGAAGCATTTGGCGTATTCTCACATGGGTCCTCCACCTTCACTAGGCTTATCACACTCCTTAGCCCCTCAAGAAAAACCTTCCCTTTATGGTTGGATGGAAATAGAAATAGTAACATCCACTTGACATTGACGAAAACAAACCAACAATTCAATAAGCTAAGTAGTAGTTACTTGGCAATTGTGTGCCCTTACGTAATTTGAAGTTAGCGATGGTGAAAGGACCAAATTGACGGTTTAGGCATAGTAGTAATTCTTCGGTTCCACAGTTAGAGGCATACATTTTTGTCCTTCACATTACTTTGTTATTGTATTGGAGTGAAAAATGGTATACTTCAAGTATATTAGACACTTGGTTGTTGTTCTTGGAAGGAATGGTTTGCGATTATACATTACACGTTATTTTTAAATTTGGACGCCATACATTATTTGTTTGCATCAGTTGGCGAACCTATTTAGTGTGTCGTAAATACAAAGACTGACTACGATTACACACTGTCAGATACAAAACTTTTGCCCGACGAATTTTTTAGCGTTGGGTATATTATAATTAGCTCTTACTGTGAAGTATTTTGGGTGTCATGAATTGTTGGATAACTAAACCCTAAATGGATACAGATGCGTATTTAAAACATTATTGACCCATTATGAATTAAATATGAGTTTACTACTAGTGGAGTACTAAGAATGTCATAACTAATGACGTATCCTAATCCACAATTGGCCAAAAGGCCCATATCCATACAGATTAAATTCAATTTAAACCTAAATTATAAAAAATATAGGTCATCATGGATACAAATTTGTATTTCAAACATAGCTGACCCCTTATTAATTAAATATGAATTTAATACTAATGGAGTACTAAGAATATTCTAACTAATAACGTATCACACTCCGCAATTTGTCAAAGGCCCATATCCATAAAGGTTAAATTCTATTTAAACCTAAATTATAAAAAATCCAGGTCATCCGCACAACGGACGACATTGTCGCCTGCTCTTTAACATCGCGCCTAAACGATTGATGCCTACTCCCAAAAGTCACCTTCAAATGTTCTAATCAGTTCATGAACGTATCTTTATAAGCGCAATAGGAAATCAACATGGCGCCAAAAAAAATAGAGTTCTTCTCGCCAATCACAACGGATACTTTGTACTTCTTCCAATTTAAAACCATCTTCAACAATTATGGATAACCCACCAAGATCAGCCAGTGCACAAACAAAATTATAAGTTACAATTACTTACCGTACAACATTCACGAATCAATTTATTAGTCTTGCCTTGTGAATAACAGCCAATAAACTTTAAAAAAAGTATGAGTGACTTTGAAAGTATACAACACATAAACAGGGCAGATCATTGTGGACCGCAGTCTATTAAACAATCACTCTCTCTAAGATTTGTTCGGGTAACCTGTGGGGATTCAAATAAATGGCTTTGCATCCCTAAGTGCAACGATTTGAAAGAAATACACCCGAATAAGCCAGATGCAGAATGCGTTAGACATTGCTTGAAGGGGAAAAATAGCGGAGACACTATAGTCCATCTACTCGATCTGTGGGGCACACACACAAGGTTCTCAAAGGGTAACCCTTATGCTTGCGAGCAAGTGATTGAACATTACTACTACTTGCTGCCCCGTCGAAAATGAACTAAATGGTTACGCAGGAAACAACATCCATTCGACAGATTAAAGTCCTGGAAATAAACCTCGGCCAGTATAACAAAAGGGACATAATTGATACAAACAGGAATCATGTGGAAGATGGAATACAATATTCGAAGCGATCAGTGTTGTCGTCGATACAGAATGAAAGTGATAGTTACTGTGGTTATTTGTATATGTATACTTGTCATTTTAATGGTGTAAACCTGAATAATTTAGGTCGGTTGGTCATATATTATAACACAAAGAGAGGCCTGCGATACTCCTATGCATATCTGTTATAGATTCTACCATGTATATGTATTGCTACTCTAATGATATTGATATTCACATTTTGCACAGATTAATTGACCTTTCACATATACAAGCATGACACCTCCGACCAAAAGATACTCCCAAAATCCCCAGCCATAGGTAATATAAATTTTAATCATTCGATGTTACACTTACTGATAGACTATCTACTAGTATCCTATCCTATATATTTATGCATTCCAAATAAAACAAAAAACAAACCATAGCTAGAAGACAGAACAACAAAATATAGATTTCAAACATAATCCTTCAATAGCACTTAAGGAACGAAAAGTTAATGCACTATACTAACATGATCACAACACAGGTGCAATATTGGTGAGTGCAAATATTAGAAAGAATTCCATGTAATGAATCCAAGTTAAAAGTGTGTTACACATTTTTTGCACGCATAGAGACACTGCAACCTAGTTCAACGATCCCCAGGCCACACACAAAACTTTCACGAACAGTAATCCTTAGGCTTGTGACAAAGCTATTCAACATGACTTCTTTATGATGCCCCCTCAGAAATAAACTACACAGTTCTGAAAGAATCAACATTCATTGAACAAACTAACAATAGGGAAATAAACCATACCAACTATAACAAAAATGCCATAATGGCTAGAAACAAAAAACTGGTAGAAAATAAAATACACTATTAGAAGGAATTAGTGTGGCCATGTGGCCGTCAATATAAATTGAAATTGATCATTCAAGTGGTTTGTATATGTACAAATGTCAGTTTCATGGTGTCAACATGAGTAATGTAACTGCTATTGTCATATTAGCTCCCAAAGAGGGGCCTACCAGAGTCGTATGCTAAAAAATTTCGGTTCGATATATGATTTACACGTATTGGTACTTTAATGATATTAACATTATCGTTTAACACAGATTGAGTTTCATTTCAGATATACAAGCAAACATCTCCAACTAGAACGGCAGTCCCATTATATGCAACTCGAGGTAATACAGATATGACTCATTGATTGATACACTTACTGATTGTTTATCTTGCAATATGTACAAATCAGATCCTATATTGACGAATTCCCCTCCCCCCCCCCTACCAAAAGAAATAGGAAAGCATAGCTAAAAGCCGAATCATCAAACCATGGATTTGAAACATAATTCAAAGCCTGAAAAAACAAGTAAGTTTTGCAGTGATCAGTGTTTACCCATACAATAGCATTTATGGACGAATTAAACAACTGTAATACTAACATGATCAATACACAGGTCCAATAGGGGTGAAACGCAAAATACTCACCGATGTAGAATGGTCCATGCGAAAGGTTCAATAATATATGGCAACAACCAATAAATTAGAAGAACAACCCGTGAAAAATCCAAAGTTGAAAAAGAGAAGAAACACTGGGACATTGAAAGCTTTATTTGTGGAGAACGAGAATGGAGGTACTTTACCTTAAATAATCAACATACAAAGTTTCATCCACTTAGGTGATATCCATAATAACTTATGTTATATAATAAAAGGTTATTTCTTAAATTCTCTTTTAGGGGAAAATAATGTTGGCTCCTCAAATATATCTATGCATAAGCTGGAAAACAACCAGATTGTGCATACTGTCGTGCTCGGAGGTTTGAATATGAACCGCTAATATTTTGTTATGCAAAGGGATATATCAATTTGCTAACCAATGAAGTTGAAGATGACTTCTCTGAATTATTCATTGCAGACTCGGAAGAAGCCAAGTTATTCAGAAAAAATATAAGAGTGTATAATAGCATCTTTGCTTTTACATCATTTGGAGTTAAGCTTGATAAAAACTTGGCATCTTGGAGGAAAGGAGTTTAAAGTTTCAAGGCGCAAGGTCAGGTATATCATGATCTCCCATAATTAATCCCAAAGAATGACAGACCTCGATACTTTCAACTATACTTCTATGATACGGAACATGAATTAGCCAACAGAATGTCAGTACTACAAGATGTCAATTTATCTGAACAAATCATGGCCAGAATCAGAAACATAATGGAGCGAAATCCATATGCAAAAAAATTTTCCCAACTTAAACACTGCCCAAGCTTCAAGAATCTACAAATACGCATAGCTGCGAATGCGTCCCTAGACCAACGGATGTATAACAAACCATTACTAGATCATGTGGCAGTTATTTGGGTTGATGGAAAGAATCTGAACACTCCACTTGGAAGAGATATTGCAGTTCATGAATACTCAAGAAATAGACATCGCGTAAAATATTATTATGGTTGTTACGATCCGCTTCAATATCCTCTCATTCTACCCAAAGGGAAAGGAGGTTGGCATCAAGGAATACTCAAATGTTGTAATTCAATTAGCAACAATCCTATAGGTACAACTATAGCTACCAATGTTGGGTTGCGCTCGTGTAGAAACGCCACAGAGATGTTGGGCAATGAACAACCAGGTACGCCTCATTTAAACATAAAGAACACCCAATAAACTTCATTCGACAACCATATTATAATAGTGTTTCCAAGCAAATTTATTCCTCTATAATAGCATCTCTCCGCAACTTACCCCGATAAACCTTCATTCTACATATTCATACTAATTTACATCTGAAGAAGCAACACTACATACTTTAAAAATAAATTTGTCATTGATTGTGCATCAACATAATGAAACCATTATTCATTCCCACAAATAGTTTGATCTCACCCATAAGTAGTCAGATATAGCGTATACCTTTACCATGCTAAATAATAGTAATTGCTTTTGATTTTGTGTAGGAGCCCAATGCGAAACAAAAGGTGTTGTATCATGTCTAGAGTACTACAGCTATAAACTGCAAATTAGATCAGAAGATAAATCCGTATTATTACTCTCTGGTAGATTGTTGCTGCAATTCGTAGTTGACATATACATAAAATTAGAAACAACACGGCTAGAATATTTCAGATTTGAACAATCAAATTTTAGAAGGGAGATGCTGCAAGGCATAGTTGATAGTGTAATGGCAGGGGAATGTAGAGGAGACAAAGTCGGACAAAGGGTATTACTTCCGGGATCATTTATTAGTAGGCCTAGGGATATGAGATGGCGCTATATGGACGTTATGGCTTTGGTGCAAGAATTTGGAAGACTAGATCTATTTATCATCATGACATGTAATCCAGAATGGAAACAGATACAAGAGGAACTATGCGCGGGACAAATCGCTCAAGACCGACCAGATTTGGTGACAAGAGTGTTTTGAGCTAAACTACAGGACCTTAAAGACCAAATTTTCAGTAAAGAAATATTTGGACCTATCGCAGCTCATGTTTTTATGGTTGAATTTCAAAAGAGAGGTTTATCACACATACACCTTCTGCTAACCTTCTACTTATATTTAAGAAAGGAAACAAAATAACATCAGTCAATCAATATGACAAATATATTGCCACAGAATTGCCCAATAATAATACGCATCCAGAATTGAGTGTATTGGTTAATAGGCATATGATACATGGACTGTGTGGGATTAAACGACAAATAAACTCGTGCATCGAAAGATGTACAATGTAAGTTTCACTACCCTCGAGCATTCAACAACATAATAACCCAAGGAAATGATGGATATCCAATGTACAGAAGATGAAAGAATGGAAAAACAAGCGAAGTCCGAGGAATGAAGATAAATAACCAATGGGCTGTACTGTATAATCCTTATCTGTTGATGTGACAAAATTGTCATATTAATGTAGAGATATGCTCAGGAGTTAAAGCAATAGAGTATCTCTACAAGTATATATATAAAGGTCATGATAAATGTGCGCTCTACATTGAGTTCACCAATAGTGAGAAAATTATAGATGAAATCAAAAGCTTCCAAGATGCACGTTGGGTCTCTCTTCCAGAAGCACTAAGGAGGATTTATGAGTTTAATCTAAGTGAAATGCAACTGGCAGTTATCAACCTCTAATTACATCTCCCCGGCAAACAAGCAGGTAAATTACAGACAAACTACAAATGACATACATCATAACAATTTTTACGACCAATGTTGATGACTCTTTATATTACACTGCTTTAATAATGTGTAGTGTGCTACTGGAAAAATCAAAACCTACGAACAATCATGGGATCAGACTTTGTAAAGCAAACTATGCTGACTGAATTTTTTAGGATATGCTCAATAGACATTGACACACGTCGTTATCAATACAGAGAATTTCTGGAGCATTATATTTGGAACTCACAATCCAAAATATGGACCAAAAGAAAATCACGATTTGTGATTGGTCGCATAAATATTGGCAAGCCAACTAAGAAAACAGGTTAACTATTTACGTTACCTAACAAATATTAGTTAGCTGACTGCGAAAATGTGTTGCCTATTAAATTTGACCATTTCTGTTACCTAAAAAAATACATCCAAAATTACAGCTAATTCGGGAGAAGGCGAAAGATATTACGAACGACTATTACTGAATCACATTCGAGGGCCGACTTCATTTCAAGACTTGCTCATGGTTAATGGAAAATATTATCCAACTTTTAAAGAAGCATCCAAAGAAAGAGGATTATTGGAATCGGATAATAGAATTTCAGAATGTTTAAGAGAGGCAACCACTTTTAAGATGCCCATAGCTCTACGTAGATTGTTTGCTACAGTCTTAGTTCATTGCAACCCAACAGACGTAAGAAGTCTATGGGACACATATTACAATGACATGTTCGAAGACTTTCACATGATTCATGCAGGATCAACTGAAGCACAACAAAAAAGTACATTGAAAAGTATTAATTATTACTTGGAGAGTATGAGCAAAATTGTTGACTAATATGATATCCCGCAAATAAAATAACAATTACATCAGACAGACCCGAATGAATGTAAATAAATAATGAAAGAAATGTTTGTGAAGGCGCCCGTGGAAGATGTTGATACCCAATCAAAGTTAAATCAAGAACAACAACCAGCTTTCAAGACCATCCTCGAAAGAGTTAATTCTGGAACACTAGGATTATTCTTTGTATATGAACATGGGAGAACTGGGAAAACATTCTTGTATCGGGCATTACTGGCAAACATGAGATCAAGAGGTATGATAGCATTGGCATGTGCAACCAGTGGTGTAGCAGCTACAATATTATTGGGAGGCCATACAACACACTCAAGATTTGGCATACCTTTACAAGCAACTGAAACAACAATGACAAATATGTCTAGAAAAAGGGGAGGTGCTAAACTAATTAGGCATGCTCAAATAATAATTTGGGATGAAGCACCAATGGCAAAGCGACACACAATTGAAATGGTCGACAAAAGCTTCTGTGATATAATGAATACAAATATACCTTTTGGAGGCAAAGTGATGATATTTGGAGGTGACTTTCGACAAGTTCTACCAGTTGTTCCAAAATCTACACGAGCAGAGACTATCAATGCAAGTTTGGTAAGGTCATATCTATGGCCTTTAATGGAAAAGATTAAACAAACAGTAAATATACGAGCAAGAGCAGATCCAAATTTCAGCAACTTCTTGCTCTGTATTGGAAACGGCGAAGAAAACACTAAAAAGAAAGATTTAATACTACTTTCACAACAAATGATTGTCCAACAAAGTGCTGATAGTAATCCAGACGAACGCTTGATTAAGGAAATATTTTCACCAGTACAAAAAAACTATAGTTCTGTAAAATATATAAAAGAACGGGCAATCTTGGCAAGTATAAATGAATTTGTGGATAACCTAAATAAAATGATGATTGAGAAGTTCCCTGGTGAAAATAAAACATATGTCGGTTTTGATTCGGCAAAAGACGATACCAACAACTACTAGAAAGAAGAATACTTGAACACATTAAAATCAAATAGGCTTCCGCCACATAGGTGCTTTATCTAAAGCATTAACCCTTTGGCTTCTCTTATATTATGTTCATCAATCGGACAGTAAGCCCAAAAACTCTTGGCTGATTAGAAATACATAGAAATTGATTATCATTGAATTTTAATATATTAGGTTAGTTTTGAAAAAGAATGTGCCCACCATGATGCTCAGAAATATTGATCCATCAAATGGTCTATGCAATGGGACACGATTGATTTGTAGAGGGTTCGAAAAAAATGTGATACATGCTAAAATTACTACAGGTCAAAATGCTACAAAGCAGGTGTTTATTCCCTGAATACAACTATCGCTACCTGAGAATGAAGGCTATCCTTTTAAATTTATCAAAAATTAATTTCCAATATGTTTATATTTTGCAATGACGATAAATAAAGCGCAAGGACAAACAATACCCAATGTTGGGTTGTACCTACCACAATATGTTTTCTCACATGGACAACTATACGTAGCACTTTCAAGAGGAATATCAATGAGCACGGCAAAAGTTTTGGTTATGACTGAACAGCTTGCAGATTGCCACACGGGGACATACACCAAAAATATTGTCTACAAAGAAGTATTAGGTCTGACATAATTTATAACTATTTTCTTATACATCAAAATGATAGAACGTGCACACCACCTGAAGCTAACACAACTTATTTTTATGGAATTCATAGGCTTGGAGGACGATGAGACAACGTAAACAAGACCATACAACTGTAAAAGAAGGTGTTGCTACTGCATATATATACTTCCTTACTAAAAAGTACAATACAAGTTTTGGGCGCTATTTAAGAAAACTATGCCTGCGGAGAGATGTCAACATGCATGTTTGGATTGGTTGTTAAGATAATATTCCTTCGGTAAGCCTTCAAATAATAATTTGAAGATATTGTCATTTTTTCATTTAGGTTTCAGTAAATTCTATTTTCTATCTGATTTCCTTGGATTGACTTAGTGTTTTCTATGCCATTTCAATGTTGAATGAGTTCTTTTCATTGGATTAAGAAGTGCTACTCTGCATTAGCCATGTTTTTTTCTACTAACACTTTTATTAATTGATTTATTTAACAGTCCATCCCTTGTTTAGCAGATATATCTTCCAATGAGAATTCAAATATTTTGGGATCAGTTACCTTGGTAAAGTATACAAAGGTGTTGCACTTCTATTCTCGTATGGTTTTTGGTGAATTTCACCTTCTTGGTTCAACCTTGGATGATTCGAGCCATGGTTTAATTTGGTTTAACGATGTTGGATCAACCAATATATCTGATAACTATGAAGATGTCCTAAACTAACTATTTCATCTTTAAGGGTGCAAAGCAAGTCCATAGTATCCTTTATTACGTATGTGATCAGTTCGGTCAGACTCATGCTTTTTACATCAAGATTATTATCAATTTCGAAAGACTTAATGTTTAAAGTTCAGCATCACTCTCTGGTTGTAACTTTGTTTATTCTATTTTTCCTGCTCAACTCTTTGCAATCAAGACAATAAAAATTGTCATACCACAGCTTCATAAGTTGTGGACAGCCCATATAGTTACTTTTGGATCTGAAGCAGCGTGCTTATTGAATCCTGATTATTGTGAGGATGGGTATATCTATTTTCCATCATGCTATTAGTATGGTTGCTTCATATCTTGCAATTTGGACTAACATAAAAATTTCTTTTATTTTATGTAGGAAAGGAATAAGATTGACTAATGATACTCGCACAAATCTGGTACTTTTCAAATCATTTACAGCATCTGACTACATTTCTGCCCAGTGCCTTAGGTAAACAAGAATAAGTCACTGAACTACTTTCATACATGTTGAAATAATTTGTTGAATTATTTTTTGTTGTAGTATCAAATTAGGGATGTCAAAGTTGCTATTGTATTGTAGATCAGTGATATATACACATATGATTCTACAGTTAGTAGGCATTTCTAACTTTAGCAACATCACCAGTTTTAGATTTTGCTTCGGAAACATGTCAAGTGTCAGATATACTGCTATGTTTAATCTAAATGTTGAAAGCTTTTAGTCTCTAAATAGAATTGTATTTACAAATATGATAAAGTTGAGTCAATTTATTTCCACTTTCCTATGTTTCTTATTACAGCCATCGAACGATAATGTATTACCACATGGAGATTTTCAAGAAAGTAGATGTTATTGTAACACCTACCACTGGGTAAAACTAAGTGCTAATAATAATGTTGGAAACTATTTTGCTTAATCTTTTAGTTGATAGAAGTTTTCGGAAGTTTGTCGCAGAAATAGTTATTTTAAAAAAAATAATATTTTTCTGAAGTGCTCTCACGATATTTGACATAAGATTGTACTATAATGGAAGATCAGTGAATGACTCAATAATAACATTAAGAATTTGGGTATTTTTCATGTCTTCAAAATTGCCCCCCATAATTTAGCTTGACGATTGAAGTCGCATTATAATTTAGCTTGACGATTGAATTCACATTTGTCTGATGTTATCATCCACAGAGGATTTACATTGAATACCTCACTCACAGAGTTTTCATTCCATCTCAGGTTCTGCTATGGAGACTTAAGGTGTTACTGCTTCTCGTCTGGGGTGTTAATTGTTGCAAGATCAGCTGGCATTCAGTCAAGAGAATGAGTGTAAACCTTTGTAATCTGTTTCTGCACAAGGCTTTTCTTGTTTACAATCCTTTGATAATTTTGTACGATAAAGGTTTGATTTTGGGGCATGAGCGTATAAGTTTTTTCACGGGCTAATGTTGACTTGGCTAAAAACTTTTACCTCGATCATAATTATCTATCTCACAGAGAGTTTTGGAAGTGTGATACCTAGATAACCGTCATCATGCCAACTACCATGACAATCTATCTCTATCTCTACTCAAATGTTGAAGTTTCATTGGTTGCATCTCAACCGGTGCTCCTATATGCTGCTTTCTCCATGGCTTTGATATTTTCCTTTCATATTTTCTATTTATCCTCTCACTACTTTAGGTTAAGAAAGCTGTGGAGGATAATTTTCCCGCCATAGGCAATAGTTGTTGATTTCTTCCAAGCTGATATATTAACTTCCATGTGAAAGGTAGTTTGACATCTAGAGTGTTTCGTTCGTAAGGGTTCATCAACAGGATGTTATAATTGCATTGTTTGAAGCTGATTCTATTTTTGGGAGTCATTTTGTTACAATTCCTATTGTTCTTGTATTGCCTTATTTATTTCTCATCGATTTATATGTCTTCGGCAAAATAATGATATTAGAGATAGGACTACATGTTCAATGCTTTAAAATATTCAACATCAGTACCAGTGATATTTGTGACAACCCCAAACTATCATGTATTTCCTGACAACTGGATTAACCTTTATAGCCCTTTGTGGTTTGTCTCAATTGTTATAAATTGTCCCTACACATTTTATTAGGAAGTAAGTTGTTTCCCTCAGGGTTCCAAGTTCAAAAAACCACACGTTTGTCTTTGTTTTAATGCTCTGATAAGGTCAGCGTTTTAAGCGGATGTGTCCATCTATCTCAAGACCATCGTATCTAATATGAGGCTACTATGCGCAATGCACGTGCGATGAATCTAGTATAATATATAAGCATAAGGAAACAAAACTAAAACCATCCCAGAACTGGTGTCACATGTACAAGCCTCTAAATAGTAATAATACTCAAAAAATAATACAACTCTCCATGTCTAGTCCTCAAATAGAACATAACACAATAAAGAATCCTTGAGGGCCTGTCGAAGAGACAAGAAACTACCTCTCAAGGGATCCAGAAGCTCAATCCTGTATCTGGGAAGTCTAACAACAGGGAACGGGCTCACAACCTACATAAATATAGCAAGGGGTGTGCATCAAACAACACGATACTCAGCAAATGGAAACTAAACATAAAGTAAAAAAGCAATGAAGAACACAAGTACTCATGTCCACCCAACTACATATCGCTGAACTACACACCTGCACTCAGAAAAGTCCCAGCACAACACAATATACATATACACACACAATATAGAATAGTATCCAAAAATATTTGACTAATTTCCAAGTCAAGTAGTATAATAGTCCTTTAGTGACATAAGTAGTTTCAGCTTTGTAACACAGTATCAACATAATTTGGTCTTCATAATCTATAAGATTCAAAGCATTTAACACATCACACATAGTACATATAATAACCTCAGAAAAAGAATAATGTGAAACGGAGGGAATGCTATAAAATAGAAATAATGTGATTCAATGTCAAGTAATATGATACATATTTATCCTATGGTACACATTCGCTAATAAACTAAGATCGGAACCCATGGGAGCCTCACATGGACCATGTATCCATAAACATTGCCAACAAATACCTTAGCAATGCTCACCCAACTGGCAGAAACCTCGGCCATATCATCTATCAAATTATTTCCTCAGCACGCCGGCAGAAACCTTGGCTATCATCAACTAGTAGAGACCTCGGTCACCAACCCACATGTTACCTTGCACATCTCTCGGCTAGCCATCATAAGTATCAATGCACAAGTAACAAGTGAATACAGTGTATATAGTTTCAATATCATCACAATCTCAACATCAGTACAACTCAAGTCGGAACTATTTCTCTTTGACTTTTTATCATCAATGGAATATCAAGTAATACATATCAACATGACAATAGTCATATCATAAGCATAAGGAAAGGCAAGATGTTTATATGGATCATATGCTCAACAATCAATACCGGATAATTTCACAAGTTCTCAACTATTACAATCCCATAATTATTTCACAAGTCAAGGATTCACAACATTTATAATTACCCACTCTTAAATCACATGATCAAGCCTATAATAATGCAATTATAACCCATGTCATGCCACAAATCACCCAACACATACATATAGGATAATATAAGGCTCAATCATACTTAATAAAAGGTTAGAAGTCCACTTACCTTAGTAGAAGTCTTAATCAAGTCAAATTCACACCTTTTTCCCTTCCACGGTAATCTAAATCACCATAATCTAGTCAAATATAGCATCACAATCATATTACAAAACTATTGACACTAAAATCAAGCAATTTGCGTAAAAGGGGGAAAATGGTCCAAATATCTCATACCAGAAAAGGTTTCTAGAATTTGAAAACCCTAATTGGTTCAATTAAAAACCCTATTTTCTATGTTAAAATCACAATTTAATCAATAAAAATTAAAAACATAGGTTAGAAATTAGTTACCCACTAGTCTTGTCTTGAAAAAACTTGAAGAATCTCTCTAAAATCGAGTTTGGAATAGTAAAAATAGAAGAAAATGGGGAAACCAGTTATTTTAATAGTTCACTGTTTCGGTCACGTTTGTACTCCCTGAACACGGAGGTCATAAGGCCTAACCTTTCACGAACTCAAAGACCTCTTCTACGAATGTAAAGGTCAAGAGGGATGACCCTCCACAAACGCGGTGGATTACCCCACGGACACGGATGTTTGATGACTTAACACCCAGCGAACGCGAAGCATTAGGGTAATTACACCAGATATCAACAATGGCACACAGCAAAAAAATCATAGAATGGACCCTCGGGGTTCATTCAAAACTTGATACAAAAAAATAAGACATACAACCCTACTAGAAATGATGTTCTGGACTAAATGGAATCATCGAAACTCGATTTTGAGGCCTCCTTGGCCCGAAACTTAATAAAACTCAAAGAAACTAGTTAAAACTCAAAATACCTAAACTGCCCTCGAAAACTCTAAAAATTATAATAAAACTGTTTCTAACGCTAGTTTCACCACTCGGAACAATTGGAACTGTAAATTTTGATTAGAGCTTCCAAACTCCGAATGTTGACCAAAGTCAAACTATGATCCAAAATCAACCGAAAATACAACTTTTAGTCCAAAATCTTTGTTTCAACTCAAAATTGAGTTCCCTATATTTTCCTAGAACGGACTCTATATTTTTGAACTGGTGGAATCGAAAGAATTGCATTTTGACTCTCAAAATTCAAGATGACCTCAAAACTCAAAATTTCCAACTTTAAGCCTTTAAAAACACTTTCTTTAGCAAAACTCTAATTTTTTTTAGGGTTTACAAAATTTACTTTTAGACTCTACTAAAAATGATCCAAGGAAACTTTCAAGAAGGGTAAAATGATAATTTTATTGAGAATACCAAAAATGACCTTTGAGGTTATTGCACATCCTCTGTTGATTCTATTCTTGTGGTATATGAGTTTAAGGAAGTCTTCCCTATGGATTTTTCTGGCATGCCTCCTGATAGAGATAGAGATTTTCTACATTTACTGAGAGCCTGGAACTTTCCCTAATATTTTTCCCTCCTTATCATATGGCCCTGTAGATTTAAGAGAGCTTAAGGTTCAAATCCAAGAACTCTTTGATAAGGTTTCATCTGGCCTAGTTCTTCGTCATGGGGTGTTCCGGTCTTGTTTGTTAAGAAAAAGAATGGTAGTATGAAAATGTGCATAGACAATTGGTAGTTAAATAAGGTCACTATGCAAAACAAGCACATGTTACCCCGTATTGATGATCTCTTTGGCCACTTGCAAGGTGCATCAGTGTTCTCAAAAATTGATCTCAAGTTTGGCTACCATTAGTTAATGATTAGGCCAGAGGATGAACCTAAGACTTCTTTTAAAACTCGATATGGACATTATGAATTCTTGGTGATGTCATTTGGTTTGACTAATGCTCCCACAGCCTTTATGAGTTTGATGAACAAGGTGTTTAAGCCCTTTTTGGATTCATTTGTTATTGTATTTATTGATGAAATACTGGTTTATTTAAGGAGTAAGGAAGAGTATGCAGACCATATTCACATTGTTCTGGGTTTCCTAAAAAAATAGAAATTATATGTAAAATTTCTCAAGTGTGAATTCTAGTTGTTTTCTGTTGCCTTCTTAAGGCATGTTGTTTAAAAGGAAGGGGTGATGGTGGATCTCTAAAAGATTAAAGCAATTAAGAATTGGGTTTGGCCTAGCTCAATCACTGAGGTAAGAAGTTTGGTGGGGCTTGCCATTTATTATTGGCAGTTTGTAAAAGAAATGTTCTTCTATTACTACCCATCTAACAAGGTTGACCAAAAAATATATGTTATTTAAGTGGACAATCCAGTGTGAGGAGAACTTACAAAAGCTCAAGACTCTTTTGACTAAGCCCCAATCCTAATATTATCGGTGGAAGGTAAGAGTCATATTATTTATTGTGATGCCTCACGTATGGGTTTAGGTGTTGTATCGATGCAGGGTAAGAGCGTAATAAATTATGCTTTGCGGCATTTAAAGTTTGATGATAGAAACTACCAACACATGACTTGGAGTTGGCAGTGGTGGTGTTTGGTCTAAAAATTTGGTGTCATTATCTCTATGGGGCTATGTGTGAGTTGTTTAATGATCATCGTAGTTTGCAGCATATGTTCACATAAAAACATTTGAAACTGCGACAGCAAAAGGTGGATAGAATTGCTTAAGGATTATGATGTCACCATCCAAGACCTCCCATATAAGGCTAATATAGTAGCAGATGCATTAAACCAAAAACCAAAAAGTAAGGGTAGTCTAGCCTAGTTGAGTGCAGCTAAGAAACCTTTGGCAAGAGAGATTCAAGCCTTGGAGACCAAATTCATGAAGCTAGGAATCTCATAGAAAGGTAGGGTGTTGACTAGTATTGAATTGAGACCCACATTCATCAAAGAGATTAAGACCAAGCAGTTTTAAGATGAAAATTTGAATAATATTAGAAGAAAGTCAATATCAAGTGAGCCACAAGGTGCAATTTGGATGTGGGGAAGAGTGTTTAGTTTTAAGGGAAGAATTTGTGTTCCCCAAGTAGATGGCATCATTGAGAGGATTTTGTCAAAAGCTCAAGGTTCATGGTACTCTATTCATCCGGGTGTAACCAAGATGTATCGAGACTTAAGATGGTTGTATTGGTGGCTTGGAATAAAGAAAGACATAGTTGAATTTGTGGCCAAGTACCAAAATGCCAACAAGTGAAATATGATCACCAAATGCCAGTAGGCTTACTTCAGAGAATGCCCATCCTAGATAAGAAGTGGGAGAGGATAGCCATGGATTTTGTTATGGGTCTTCACAAGACCTTAGGGAAGTTTGATTCTATTTGGGTTATGGTTGACAGGCTAACAAAGTCACTCTACTTCATTACAGTCGAGGTAGATTATAATGATCAATAGTTGGAAAAGATCTATGTTAAAGAGATAGTGAACTACATTCAAGTTTTGGGAAAAGTTACATGTGGAGTTGGGAATGTAACTCACTTTTAATAGAGCTTTCCACCCACAAACTGATGGACAATCAGAGCCGACTATCCAAGTGTTGGAAGACATGTTGAGGGTAGGTATGATTTTCTTTGGTGGTATTTAGGACAAGTTCATACTATTATGTGAGTTCTCTTATAATAATAGTTATCTCTCTAGCATAGATATGCTCCTTTTAAAGCCCTTTATGGGAGAGGTTTTAGATCACCCATAGGATGGTTTTAAAATGGGGACGTGAATCTCTTGGGGGTAGATTTGGTAAAGGATGCTCAAAATAAGGTAAGGAGTATCCAAACTAAGCTTCTACTCGACGTGGCATGTTGGACTCCGAGGATCATTTATAAACCTAGTGCTCTAATACCATGTTTGTCATGACCCAAGAGTAGGGCCTAGGAGTGACACGACAAATGGAAACACGAGAGTCCCCAAACAAGCCTCATAGCATACATTCACACATCATCGATTCAGAAGTGCATAAATATACATTTAAACACATAGTTCTATGGGGCAGGTAAGTATAACTCACGCTATGGAGATATCATAGGGATAGGAATTTACATGGATTCACATAGCACATAAAACTAAGGACAGGTAAGGATGACTCAAGCTATGGGGATATCATGGGACTTAACCATAACATCTAAAAGATACACATAGAATAATTTGTATAATAGACTACAAGATGTCCAACAATGCCTCTATTATAGAATAGGTCGGGGGCCAAGACACATCTCGGGATCACCCTCAAAGTAAAGAAATAAATATCATAGTCATAGTAGGTAGATAAAAGTTGGCTTGTCCTTGGATGATAGGACTCACCACAAGCAACTCTTTGTCAATCAATTATTCGTCAAAAGGTAGAAGGTGGTAGTCTCTGGTCCCTACATAGTTAGATCGTGTAGGCAAAAGAGTATGTGTTAGTATGTTTGAATGTACTATGTATGCGGGCATGCAATGATTATGAACATGAAATCCTGTAAATCAAAATTAAATTAAATGACAAGGGCGCATATATATAGAAAGAAGTATATAAGAATAATACAATATCAATATTCCAAGAAATCCATGATGCATGAATTCCATAATATATAACATAGCGGGGAAGGGACCTTAACCGACATAATACCAAGTGATCTATAACTTGGAACTCCGTAGTCTACCCTAAAATAGATAAATAGGTGACCTACTTGCCAAAGGTAGATCTATTCTTAATCATCCAAATAGGGGCATAAACATCCCTATGTTAGGCATATAGTTTGATGGAAAGGAGTAAGGACCCTTGGGGATAGTCCTCCCTGTCTTCAATCCCTCGGTGCTAAGCCTTCATTCCACAAGAATACATATACATAAGTTCTTTTGAAAAGAGGATAAGTACTTGAAAACATAACTATGCATACTTGGGCCTAAAGACCAAATCACATTTCCATAACCATACATTCTTAGGCTAAAAGCCAAAACATACTTCATGACATACTTTCATACATAGGAATAGATCCTTTCTAATCATTCTTAATGGTGTAAACACCCATAGTTTCTCAAAGAGTCATATAATAGACATAGTGTAATCACAACCTTGTCGTACCCATGCTTTACTTGAAAACATAGTCATAAACATCATTGGGTCTTAGCCCATATCATATACTTCATAAATACTAATGCTCATGTATACAAAGGCCATGAATGAAAAGAGAAATAGCATAGGCAATATAGATTCATACTTAAATCAACAATATAAGATGAAGTTCAAGTAAATTCACATTTAAATTATAATTTAAATCACCCATGCCTAAATCAACCTTTAAAGGGGACATGCATATTCAAACCTTCATAATATAAATGCAATTAAACATATTAGGACTTAAATCACTTTAAAAATATCAATTAAACATCGCCCATATCTCGATTGAATCAAATAAACAACAATTTAAAAGACCCATATTTAAAGTAAGCCCAATTTCATTAAATCAAGAGTAAAAGAGTTTTGGGGGTCTTCATGGTTGAAAGGGGACCATGAATCAATCCCACATACCTTATATTACTAAGAAAATTAAGAATAAATTGATTGAAGAAGACCCTTCACCAAGCTCCAAGCAAATATCCAAAGGCATACTGGAGAGGAGTTTTTGGAAGGGAGTGATGAATAATCTAAGTGTTTGAAAATGAATTTGAATGGAAATAGAGGTATATAGGCTAATAAATTATTTAGGAGGGATTAGGAAGTCTAAAATGACCTTAGGAAATAACCAAAAGTACAATTAAACCATTAATGAAATGGAATAAAAAAAAAGTCTAGGTAGCCCGTTAAAGAGCCTCACGGCTCGTGAGCTGACACACGGACTGTGTAATGGTCCGTAGAGATGGCCTTGGTCAAAATTCCTGACTTTTCTAGCTCTCATTGAAGACCACACAAACCATCAAGGGTCAAACAGACCATGAGGGCTTCCATCTAGGTGACATAAGTTCCGAAATATTAACCTTATACTCAGAACCATTCCTTGGGATGAGACCTTCACGAAACACTTCACCACGCCTCATGGGAGGTCAGACGATACCCCCACACAGACCATCAAGTGGCACACGACCCATTTGGAATCTCTTGGTGCCCTGCCTTAGCCAAATTTTTAAGTACAACCCTTGCACAGATGACCTTACAAAAATGGGCATAATGTTTTCATCCGAACTTGGAATCAAGTGAAACGGGAAGCATTGGAAAGCTAACCCAAAGAGATTCAATTTGACAATTCATAGACCACCCAGTCATCTTTTTCTAAGAGATATGACCAGTTAAAGTTGACCCTTCCAACAGTTCTTAAGAAAAGCTTAATCAATGCAATCCTCTTGAACATGGCTACATAAGAGAGACTCATGGTGACCATTAACCACCTAAAATGAGTTCAAAATCAGTGTACACCACATCAACAAGGTCTTCCAAAGTTTGGGTCTTTACATTATATCTCTTTTGGGAACATTCGTCCTTGAATGGGCTAGAACAAGGCTTGAAAAGCTTAACTTAATCAATAAGCATAAAACATGAAGAGACATTACATAACTCATTATTTGAAAATCATAAAATTATCAAAACTCATGTCAACACATCTTTTAAATCATTTTCGTGCACATTTATGCATGTCATGTCATGAAACTCAAGAGTTAAAGAATTAGGACCATTTACAATAGAAAGAACCTAGTACCTTAGGCTAGAGTAGATTGGAAGAGATAGGGATATTTTCTCATTATATTTGACTCTGCTTCCCATGTAGCACTCTCCATATGTTGATATCTCCAAAGCACTTTAGCTGAAGCCGAATCCTTGTTGCGAAGCCGCTTCACTTGTCTATCCAAAATTTCAACTGGTACTTCTTCACAAGTCAAGTTCTCCTCAACCTCAACACCTTCCAAAGGTACAATTGAACTAGGATCACCAACCAACTTCCTCAACATAGACACATGGAACACCGGGTGGATAGAACTCATGTCCAAAGGTAAATCCAACCTATAATCGACACTACCAACCCACTTAACAATATCATATGGGCTGACATACTGGGGACTTAACTTGCCCTTCTTACCAAAGCGCATTATACCCTTCATGGGTGAAACCTTCACATACACCCAATCACCAACACAAAGCTCAAGGTCTCTCTTCCTAACATCCGAATAGGACTTTTGGTGACTTTGAGCCATTGTCAACCTTTCTTTAATCAACTTCACTTTTTCCATGTCTTCAATCACCAAATCTGGTCCTATCAAGACATCTCACCCAACTCAAACCATACCATCGGGGATCTACACCTTCTCCCATATAAAGCTTTAAATTGTGCCATACCAATGTTAGCATGAAAACTATTATTGTAGACAAACTCGATAAGCAGTAGATGATCATCCCAATTTTCCTTGAATTCCAATACACAAGCCCTAAACATGTACTCCAACGTTTGAATTGTCCTTTCAGCTTGTCCATTTGTTTGAGGATGGAAAGTAGTACTTATCTTCCCCTTAGTACCAACCCCTCTTTGAAACAATTTACAAAAGTGAGAAGTAATTGGATACCATGATCCAATATGATAGACATAGGCACACCATGCAATCTAACCAACTCTCAGATATATAACCTTGCATAGTCTTTGGCATTGAAGGTAGTCTTGACCGGTAGGAAATGAGCCGACTTGGTCATTCAATCAACAACAACCCAAATAGTATCAAATTGCTTTCGGGTACGAGGCAAACCAACCACAAAATCCATATTCACATCTTCCCACTTCCAAGTAGGAATCTCAATATCTTAAATCAAACTGTCGAGCCTTTGATATTCTACTTTCACTTGTTTATAATTAGGCCACTCGGAGACAAACTTGGCTATATCCTTCTTCATACCATGCCACTAACACACTTCTCTCAAATCCCCATACATTTTGGTGGATCCTGGATGCATAAAATAATAAGAATTGTTAGCTTCACTCATAATCACCCCCTTAAGACCATCAATATCTAGAACGCATACCCGATCTTGATACTGAAGCACACCATCTCCCCTTTGGTAGAAAACCTCTATCTCCTTTTTGGCAACTAACTTCTTCAATTATACCAAAGAGGGATATAAGTCTTGCTTTGCCCTGACATCAACAATCATAGAAGACTCAACCCCATTTTGAACATGAACGCCACCATCATTGAAGTTAGCCAATCTAATACCCAACTTAGCCAAACGATGAACATCTTTGACTAACTCTTTCTTCCCTTCATCAACATGGGCCACACTTCCCATAGACAACCTACTAAGAGCATTGGCCATAACATTAGCCTTATCGGGATGATATAACATACTCATGTCATAGTCTTTTAGTAGCTCCAATCACCTTTTTTGCCTCAAGTTAAGATCTCTTTGGGTGAACACATATTGCAAACTCTTTTGATCAGTGAAAAAATCAACATGAACCCCATATAAGTAATGTTTCCAAATCTTCAAAGCAAACACCACAACTGTTAATTCAAGATCATGGGTCGAGTATTTTGTTCATACACTTTCAATTGCCTTGATGCATAAGCGATCACCTTACCATATTGCATGAGCAGATAACCTAACTTGATCCGAGAAGAATCACAATACACCACAAATCCATCTAAGTCATTTGGTAGAATTAAAACAGGAGTCGATATGAGTCGATCCTTCAAAGTCTAAAAACTCTTCTCACACTCATCTGACCATACAAACTTAGCCTTATTTTGAGTCAACTTAGTCAATGAAGATGCAATAGATGAAAATCCCTAAACAAACCTTCGATAATAACCAGCCAACCCAAGAAAAATTTAAATATCAGAAGGATTCAACAGTCTAGGCCAATTCTTCATGACCTCAGTCTTCTTTGGGCCAACTTTAATACCATCACCGAATACTACATGACCAAGTAAAGCTACTTCACCCAACTAGAACTCACATTTGCTGAACTTGGCAAATAATTATTTCTCTTTCAAAGTTTGAAGGACCAACCTCAAATGATCCATATGCTCCTTCTCATTTCAGGAATAAATTAGAATATCATCAATGAAGACAATCACAAAGCTATCAAGAAAAAGCTTCAACACCTGATTCATAAGGTCCATAATCACAGTTGGAGCATTAGTCAAATCAAATGACATCACCATGAATTCAAAATGCCTATACCTAGTCCGAAAAGCGATATTGGGAATATCACACTCCCGAACCTTTAATTGATGGTAATCATAGCGGAGATCAATCTTTGAGAAATGAGTAGCTCCTAGCAATTGATCAAATAAGTCATTGATTATAGGCAATTGATATTTATTCTTGATGGTCACTTTATTCAACTATCGATAGTCGATACATATCCAAAGTGACCTATCCTATTTCCTTACAAATAACACAAGAGCACCCCAAGGTGATATACTTAGTTTATTAAAACCTGTCTCCAACAGATCCTTCAACTGGTCCTTCAATTCTTTCAACTCAACCAGGACCATACAATAAGGAGGAATGGAAATAGGTTGAGTATCAAGAAGGAGATCTATGCTGAAATCCACTTCTTTTTTTAGAGGACTACCAGATAAGTCTTCGAGAAAAATATCCAGAAACTCATTAACCACCAAAACCGACTCAAGAGTAGCCGACTCAAATTCCACATATTTAACCCTCACAATATGATAGATGTACCCTTTAGAAATCATTCTCTGGGCCTTGAGATAGAAAATAAACCAATCTTTAACAGCGGAGTCACTACCTTCTCATTCCAAAATAGGCTCATTAGGAAACTGAAACATAACCTTTTGGATTCTACAATCAATAGAGGCATATAAAGCATGCAACCAATCCATCCCTAGAATAATATCAAAATCGAATATCTCAAGCTTTACAAGATCACAAGAGAGAACCTTATGCAAGACTGAAATAGGACAACCCCGATAGACCCTTTGAGTAATAATAGATTCACCCACGGGAGTATAAACTGAGTAGGGCTCCCTTAAAATTTCAGGGCTCAAACCAAACTTAACAGCAAATAGAGGAGTCACATAAGATAAATTTTCACCCAAATCAAGTAAAGCATAAGCATCAAAATCAAAGACTTTTAACATAGCGATCACCACATCTAGAGTCTTCTCTACTTCTTGATAAGTATGCAAGGCATAGAACATATTATTTCTGGGAGCATCTCCTAGATGAACCCTTGGTTGAATCTGACCACCCTGAGCCACTCGACCTTGACCCTTCTTAGTAGCATTAGGACATTTAGCAATTTTATGGCCCACATCACCATACCCATAGCAAGCACCTGATCCCCACAAGCACCTCCCAGAATGGATCTTTCCACATTTATCACATCGAAGAGGCAATGGTCCAACTCTAACTTGTGCTATGGGAGAAGGCACTCTAACATCAATAGACCTTGCATTAGAGCCTTGTCCTTGCTGGAAGCGTCCATGTCCACCACCCTTAGAGTTGGCGAACCCACCATCATAACGGGCTCTCTTAGCACTATTCAACTTTCTTTCCTTGAGCTTCTCCTCTTCAATCTATTTAGCATAAGTCATGAGCCTAGAGATGTCCATATCCCAAATAAGCATAGTCATACGACATTCTTTCACAACCAAATTAGAGATCCCAGAAATAAACTTGTGCATTCTTGCATGGGGTCAGCTACGAGCATAAGAGCATACTTTGAGAGCTTAGTGAACTTGAGGGAATAGTCTGTCACAGTCATGGCACCTTGTCTGAGATTGATAAACTCTGTCATCTTGGCCTTCCTAATTTCAAGAGGGAAGAAACAGTCCAAAAAAGCAAATTTGAACTCTTCCCAACAAACCTAAACATCAGCAACCCTCTCCATCAACCACTAAGCATACCAAACCAGAGCCACATCCTTCAATTGATAAGCAGCTAGCCCAGCTTTCTCCTCAGAAGTCACTCCCATAATTGTCAACACTTTAGTGAGTTTATCAATAAAGTTTTGTGCATCCTCATCAGCTTTTAAACCATAAAACTCCGAAAGATTCATCCAGGTAAAATCTCTCACTTTAGTAGTTGGAGTCTGGGCTTGAGGAGGATTGGCTTGACTCACCTCATTGACCATGGCTTGAGCTAACATGGCAAGGGTAGCACGAAGCTCATTAGGAGTAACCGACTCCCCCATAGGATCTTGAGAGATTGGGTCCTTATTAACCGGGGCCTGCCTAGGTAAAGGAGCTCTTCATGGAGGAATCTTCTGAAATAGTACCAATGACATAATTAGAGTCAAGAAGTCTAAATACACGGTACATAGCATGACATAATAAATTAAAAGTGAGATAATTCCTAAAACATCACCATAGCCTCCCACTGATAGGTATAGTGCACTTCACACCCATGAATAGGACTCTACTCGACGTGGCATGTTAGACTCCGAGGATTATTTATAAATTTAGTGCTCTAATACTATATTTTTCATGACCCAAGAGTAGGGCCTAGGAGTGACATAGCGAATGGTAACACGAGAGTTCCCAAACAAGCCTCATAGCATACATTCGCACATCATCGATTCAGAAGCGCATAAATATATATTTAAACATATAGTTTTATGGGGCGGGTAAGTATGACTCATGCTATGGGGATATCATAGGGATAGAGATTTGCATGGATTCACATAAATCATAGAACATAAAACTAGGGACGGGCAAGGAGGACTCAAGTTATGGGGACATCATGGGACTTAGGACTTTTCATATCATCTCATAACACATATCATATCATTCATACATAATACGTAACAATAACATCTCAAAGATACACATAGCATAATACGTATAATAGACTACAAGATATCCAATAATACCTCTAATCTAGAATAGATCGGGGGCCAAGACACGTCCCGAGCATACCCTCAAAGTAAAGAAATAAACATCATAATCATAGCAGGTAGATAGAAGTTGGATTGTCCTTGGATGATAGGACTCATCACATGCAACTCTTTATCAATCAACTAGCTGTCAAAAGGTGGAAGGTGTTAGTATCCAGTCCCTACATGGTTAGATCATGTAGGCAAAAGAGTATACATTAGTACATTTGAATGTATTAAGTATGCGGGCATGCAATACTTATGAACATGAAATCCTGCAAATAAATGTTAGATGATAAGGGCACATATATATAGAAAGAAGTATATAGCAATAATACAATATCAATATGTCATGAAAATTCATGATGCATGAATTTCATAATATATAATATAGTGGGGATGGGACCTTAACCGACATAAGACCAAGTGAGCTATAACTTGAAACTCCATAGTCTACCCCACAATGGATAAAGAGGTGATCTACTTGCCAAAGGTAGACCCATTCTTAATCATCCCAATAGGGGCACAAACATTTCTATGTTAGGCACATTGTTTGATGGAAAGGAGTAAGAACTCTTAGGGATAGTCCTCCCTGTCTCCAATCTCTTGGTGCTAAGCCTTCATCCCATAAGAATACATATACATAAGTGCTTTTGAAAAGAGTATAATCACAACCTTGTCGTACCCATGTTTACTTGAAAACGTAGTCATATACATCATTGGGTCTTAGCCCATATCATATACTTCTTAAAAATCAATGCTCATGTATGCAAATTCCATGAATGAAAAGAGAAATAGCATGGGAAATAGAGATTCATACTTAAATCAACAATATAAGATGAAGTTCAAGTAAATCCATAAGTAAATTCACATTTAAATTATAATTTAAATCGCCCATGCCTAAATCAACCTTTAAAGGGGACATGCACATTCAAACTTTCATAATATCAATGCAATTAAACATATTAGGACTTAAATCACTTTAAAAATATCAATTAAACGTAGCTCATATCTCAATTGAATCAAATAAATAACAATTTAAAAGGCTCATATTTAAAGTAAGTTCAATTTCATGAAATCAAGAGTAAAAGAATTTTGGGGGTCTTCATGGTTGAAAAGGGACCATGAATCAATCCCACATACCTTAGATTACCAAGAAAATGAAGAAGAAATTGATTGAAGAAGAACCTTCCCCAAGCTCCAATCTAATCTCCAAAGGCTCACTTGAGAGGAGTGTTTAGAAGAGAGTGATGAATAATCTAAGTGTTTAAAAATGAATTTGAATGGAAATAGAGGTGTATAGGCTAAATCAGATGTTTAGGAGGGCTTAGGAAGTCTAAAATGATCTTAGAAAATAAACAAAATTACAATTAAACCATTAATGAAATAAAATAAAATAAAATAAAAGTCTAGGTGGCCCGTCAAAGAGCCTCACAGCTCGTGAGCTGACACACGGACCGTATATTGGTCCGTAGAGCTGGCCTTGGTCAAAATTCTAGACTTGGATGGCTCCCACTAAAGGACACACGAACCATCAAGGGCCAAATAGACCGTGAGGGCTTCCATCTAGGTGATGCGAGTTTCGGAATGTTAACCTTATACTTAGAACCATTCCTTAGGATGAGACCTTCATGAAACACTTCACCAAGCCTCATGGGAGGTCAGAAGAGACCCACACACAAACCACCAAGTGGAACACGACCCTATTGGGGTCTCTTGGTGCCCTTCCTTATCTAAATTTTCAAGTACAACCCCTGCATAGACGGCCTTATGAAAATGGGCATAACTTCTCCATCCAAACTTGAAATCAAGTGAAACTAGATGCATTAGAAAGATAACTCAAAGAGATTCAATTTGACAGATCATAGACCACCAGTTCATCTTGTTCTAAGAGATATGACTAGTTAAAGTTGGCCCTTACAACGGTTCTTAAGAAAAGCTTAATCAATGCAATCCTCTTTAACATGGCTACATAAGGGAGACTCATGGTGACCATTAACCACCCAAAATAAGTTCAAAATAAGTGTACACCACATCGACAAGATTTTCCAAAGTTTGGAGTCTTACAACCAGTGGCTCATAGATTGGCTTTACCACTTAGTTTGTCCATAGTCAATCCATTATTTCATATGTATATATTAAAAAAGTACCATGGGGATGAAGACTACATCATTAAGTGGCACCTGGTGTTGTTAGACAAGAATCTCCAATATGAGGAAAAGTCTATTGCAATTCTAAATTGGGATGTTTGGAAGTTAAGGACCAAGGGGATTAAGCTCATGAAGGTCTAATTGAAGCACTGTTCAATTGAGAAAGCAGCTCGAGAAATTGTGAAGTATATGGAAGACAAGTATCCTTAATTATTCATCAATTCAAGTACTTCTCAATTATTTCCCTACTCCAGTTTTTCCTATTTGATCACTCGAGGACGAGTGATAGATAAATTGTCACCTATGTAACAACCTGATCCCTCGTTATGAGTAGATCAATGAAAAAGGAAATTAGACCAGAAAACTTTCAAGTAGTAAGTTAAAAATTTTAAACATAGATTAATTTCATATAAAATCTAAGTCATTGGAGGTCTAGGGCAATTTAGTAATAAATTAGGAGTTGAATTGTAAGTTTGATCATTTGAGTTGATATCTAAGATGATGAGGAGCATGTATGGCTTTACAGAACTAAATTGGGTGAGTAGAATTTGCAAAATTGATCTTGGCACAAAGGATAAACTATTGAACATCATGATTTGAGAGTGTATTGTAAAAAGGGATTTGAAATGCGAATTACGAAGTTTCTATCTCCGTGCAACTTGCTATGGCAAAATTATTCCCATTATGGAGAGATAAGTAGCTTCCATGAGGGACAAACTAAGTCAGAAGAGTCCCAAATTTATTTTTATTTTCTCTCACTTCGTCCTTAAGAGATCAAAAATGATCTTGGGCTATTTCTCTTCAATTATTCACCTATTTCGTCTCTAAAGGTAAGTTAATCATTTCTCTAACTTGTTATTTGATTCCTAGACCTTAGATTCAAGGGGAAATTATTATAGAGAAAGATTTAGACCTACAATTAGTGGTGAGTAAAAATCCTAGTTGAGGAAGATTATCATGAAAGTGACCAATGATTAGGATTTTTATGTAATTTGAATAAATTAGTCCATTATTATTGATTATATATTTTTCTTGATTATTTGTAGACCCAGAGCGAGCTAGGACTTTGAAAAGGGAGAAAGCTTTGATTCTATAGAGCTCAAGCTTAATTCAAAATATATGATGGTTTAATATTCTCATTTTTGTGATATATGCTTGTTAAGTACGTCATGGTACTTTGTGCATGTATGTGAAAAAGAAAATAATGACCTAAAGCTAATTGATGATTTGCATGATCAGATTGTATGCAATGAACGTATTACTTGAATTTGACAAATTCTGAATTATTCATCGTGGTTGTGATTGTAGTTGTGATTATGCTTGTGATTCAGGTGTCACATTCCAACACATTATTGAATCAGATATCATGTTTCAGTATATTATTGGATCGGGTGTCACATTCTGACACACATTTATATTAGATGTCACGTTCCGACATATTGTTGAATTAGGTGTCATGTTTTGACACATTATTGGATTTGATGTCATATTTGGATGTGTGTCCCTTGAGAGGACTATGATTGAAGTTGTACTGAGATTGTCGATTATTGCATTGGTATATCGAGCATTATTTGGAAACTTGTTGTTTTCAGTATGTGTATGATTTACTATGCTTTAGTTGTTTGAATATATCTTGCTTATTAAAGTAGTCATGTGATCCTACCAGTACACTCTAGTACACTATTGTTATGTGTACTGATACAACACTTTCTCTTTTTTTGTTGAGTATAGAGCATCTTCAAACAGCTGCAGACGGGTCATAATTAGGTGGCTGATGATTTCTAGAATATAAAGGTGAGTCAGTTCTTTCGAACTATCATGGATTCTTCCATTTTCTTTAGTCCATTTGCTCTCGAACTCAGAGACTTAGTTATATTTTTGTTTAATGATTTTTGGGGTTGCATCCCCTTGCACTAGACACTTAAATAGAGTTTAGTATAATGACTTTCAGTTCGTGAATAAGTTTATGTTTGAGTTTGTGGGAACTCGACTTGGTTTTGTTATTTTAAATTGCTTCTTTAACTTAAAATTATTTGAATTGTGTTGTTTAGTTAGATTGAGTTAGAGTTTTGGTTCTATCATCGGAGGGTTAGTATGGGTGCTACTCACGACCTATTCGGAGTTGTGACATAAAGTTTGAGATAACGTATCTCGAGATTAATAATTAATATTGGGATAAGTTATTCCACATTTGAGTGGAGTAGTGATCCAGGGATAACTTATCTTGGAATAAAATAGGTAAAATGATAAAGATATCTCATTAATACCTTTTTATACATCACTTTTCACATTCATATATATTAACATTATTCTTAATACCATATATAATAATATTCACAACATTCACTACTCCTTATTTTTATGATAATTCTTCATATTTTCCTATTAAAAATTATACTATATAAATATAATTTTTATTTATGAATTTATTTGAATTCTAATGTTTATTTATATTTTGATTTCTCTATTACTAAATTATACGTTTTTAATTTTATATTCCATTAGTCACTTGGAAGCTTGTATTTTATATATCAATTAAAATGAAGATAACTTTAATATTTTGCAATTTAAGAGTGATATGTGCTTAAATAAAGTGATATAAATAATAAATCCTCTTATTAACAAACTTAAGATGAAAGCTCTTTTTTAAAATTAAATAGAGATAAATGTAAAAACAAATTTAAACTATCATTTTTTTTTAGTTTCATACTTAAACTATTGAGAGTATGAGTTTCACACATAAACTATCACTTATTAGTTTGAGAAACATACCTCTCTCTTTTATTCTACTCTCACCATGGTGTATCCATGTATGTACTATACTCTCTCTTTTATTTAAAAAATAATGTCACATCACACTCCACATGGAATAAATATTCCACATTGACAAAAAATAAATAAATTATGATATTAGTTAAGGTTAAATATTAAAGTATTATTATTTTAAAAAATATAAAATAAAATGTAAAATATTTTTCTTACCCCACTCTACCACTTCCTCTCTCATACCCCACCCCACTCCGAACCAACCAATATTTTAATTGTTTTTAAAAAAAAATCTTTGTAAAATTCTTTTAAGAAATTCTTACTTCATCTCCCTGCTCTCTCCCCCTTAAAATAATAATTTAGATATTATTTTAATTTTTTTAAATAATTCTACCCTACCCACCTAATCCTCCACTTTTATTTTTTTTTATTTTTAGAAAATTATTCTTTGCTTGCCGCAAGATTTTTAAAATTTTTTATTTCTATTATATTCAGTACACAAGTAAAAAAAATATTTTCTAAAAAATGTGTACATATCTATAAAAAATATATTTTTTTTTTTAAATACAAATAAATTAGGAGTGGATGGTTAGATGGGGATGGAATAAAATTTTATTTATTTTAAAAAATAAAAATAACATCAAATTATTTTAGGAATGAGTGGAGGAGGGGTGAAGTTTGAATTTTTAAAAATATTTAAAAGAGATTTTTTTTTAAAAAAAAGACCGGGATTTGTTGGGGATGGAATGAAGAGATGAAAAAAATATCTTAAATTTATTTTTAAAAAATAATTATTTTAAAAAATTAATATTTTTTTGAAAAAGATATTATACTTTAATATTTAACTTTTAACTAATATTAATAATTTATTTAATTTTTATCAAGGTGAAATATTTTATCGATGTGGCAAGTTTTTTTTTTTTTTTAAAAGAGTGTATTACACATTCCATTGAGGTGTGTTTCTCAAAGTAATAAATTATAGGTTCAGTGGCGGATCCAAGATTTTAAAGTTGTGGGTGCTCTCTTATCTTAACAACAGCGAAATCAAATTTCTTACTGAGTTGTTCAAAACATAAAACGTAAATACACAAGAAGCCAAAAAGTGCTCAACATCTATTATATATATAAAAAATATCATTTTAAATATGTATAAATAATATATTTTTCGTCGAAGAGAGTTCAA